>OZ020515.1:3254540-3442043 GCA_963971425.1 Bryoerythrophyllum caledonicum
TGGGGCCTCGCGCGTAGGATCCACGGTCGGGCGCGTGGACACTGGGGCCGGGCGCGTGCGGGAACGGGCCGGGCGCGAACGGGAACGGGCTGGGCGCGTACGGGAACGACATTAGCCTTTCCGATTGACACTGTCAACCGGAGTCTTCTCTTCACAGATCAGCTGGAGAAGGAGGGCAACCTGAACCGGATACAGATAATACGGTTCTTACACGACCACGGCAAGATGATGGAGAAGACATGGAGTCGCATGCAGGAACTAGTGGCCAGCATGGCCATTGAAGGACCGGAGAATCGGAGCACCCAAGCTCCGGAAGACCTCACCGCTCCGATTCGTATCCGGACATCCCCGTGTGAACCCGGGCCCTCAAGCATGCTTCCGGAGGCTTCCGGAAAGCAGAAGGAGATCTTGACTCAGCCGGAGCCTACTACACACGCGAGCAGCAGCCTTCCTGGCAACCCGAACACCGGTACCGAAACACACTGGACGGAGTTACTTCCGGAGGTGAGTCCTGACGAAACCCCATCCCCCATCCGGCCTGCACCTACTCCTACATCATGAGGCCGCCGGAAGTCCACTCCACCACTTGCTAGACGTTTGGCGACGGATCTTCCTAGTCCCGGAGTCGAATTCCAAGGTTTTGCTGAAGCTCCGGAGACCATTGTGATAGATTCCACCTCTGATCCTGCTCCACCGGCAGCATCATAGGCCCCCATCTCCGGAGCCGGAACCCAAGACGTTCCGGCAGCCACTACGCCACCACGAAGGAGGGCCGGCAAGGGCAAGGCAGAGACATCCACCAGGCGTACCAGCCCTCGATTCAAGAACGTTGGATCACCCCCTTAGGTAGATTAGATTTCGAAGTAGTAGCAGCTTAGTGATCGGAATTAGGTAGCGATTAACGATGGGGCCCAGAGTTGTACCCGGCTGCTTAAATCCGGAAACTAAGCCTTCCGGAAAGTTGTAAACACTTCCGGAATTTTACGTGTTTTTCGGATGTCCAGAATTTGGACCCGGAAAAATAGGATCTGAGATTCTCTTTTCCGGATTTTTCGGGATAAGATCCTTAACTTTAGGGATAAGATCCTCTGGATTTCTTATAGATTGGATAAGCCCTAAATTAGAAATAGTTCTAGTACTTAGTAGATGGGTTTTGAAAACTCATCACCTTGTTTATTTTCCTCTACGTTGAATATATTTCAGAGCTTTTCTGGATTTGCTACCTAGTATTTGTGAAGAGAGTTATTTTACGTGTAAGGTTCAAGGTCCGTTGCTGGTATGTTTTGTGCAAGTTCTTCAAAGTGAAGGATGTTTTGTTGTGCTAAGGAGTGAACTGACCTGGATATTCAGCAGGGGAGTGTCCGGAATAGCTGGAGGAGATTGCAGAGGTGTTCCTGGTCACCTTCAAAGTCCGGAAGAACCAAGAGGGGAAGAGATATATTGCAGAGGTGTTCCTAGTAGTCTCTAGGGCACGGAAGCATCCGTGTGAACCCGGATTCCGGTCCAAAACCGGAGTTTACCCCCACGATAGGAAAACCTGCTATGTGAGTCGGGAAGGAGTCCTCCCAAGTAGAACTATATCCCTATCTTCGTAGGGCTACAAAAGTACTACTAGAACGTCGTTGTAGTCAAGCCGTACCTTTGTGTGACCGCGTCCGGAAGGCCTTCCGGATGTCGTGAGAGTTACGTCTAGGACCAACACCCTATCACCGGTTAGTAGATTAGAAGAAGAGTGATTGTCCGGTCACTATAAATCCCGGGGCAGTGGGTGTCTAGCCACTTAAAGTTACCAGGCAGTGGAGAATCCGGCCACTTACACAAAATCGGATCAGTGGCCTTCCGGTCACTTGTTTAAACCTTCCGGAAGTCGCTCTGAGGAGGAACAGAGGTAAATCAAACTACCCTCCATGTTTCCGGAAACCATTTTCGGAAACAACTATATATACCTTCCGGAAACTAGATCCGGAAAGTTTTGCTTGGGTTTTGGAATCCGGAAGGATCCGGAACCCTTACTGACTAGATTAACTAACCTAGGTGATGAATAGACTAGTGATTTTGGGATAAGTTGAAAGCATAAATAGATCTCTGTGGGAACGAAACCGGAGTGGTTCACTTTGGGAGCACTTAGTGACGATTGAGTGCATTCCGGAGGAATACTGACTCTGCAAACTACGACAACATAGTTCGTAAAAATATTCATCAAAAGTAAAAACTTATAGCACTTTTAAACAAATTAGTGTGGTTAACACTAAATATCATCGTTAGTGTACGGTAGGCAACCATAGCTTCTCATCTGGTCACGTACCATCAAGTAGAATCTGTTACTACGTCTACAATAGTGTAAGATGAAACTAGAAGGAATCGTATGTAGTGCGTTAAGTTATCATTTCTTTTTGCTCCACTCGCTTTCCATCGATTAAATTTGAACTTAAGTTCAAGGACTATACTTAATTATTTCTCAGACACTGTAAATAGAGAAGGGCATGGCAGCAATAAAATTGCCTGTCTCGACCGAAACTTATCGAGCAAGTTGAACAGTTCTCCGGGAACGACTTTCGAGTGTCAATGCCCCACCGACGAAGAAGTCCCATCCAGGGCTATAACAAGAGCACTCTGAGGTCACAACTCACAGGTCCATTCCTCCTCCATCTCGTTTCACCTTCCTAGAATCTCAGCTTGTGTGCAATCAAGTTCGTCATGGCGGCATTTCAGCAAGGAGTTGTGCTGGTTGCCACATTGGTGGTCCTCCTCGTAGGTACGTGAAACCTCTTCCACCTCCTGTGATATCCGCAGAAACGCTCAGAGTTTAATAAAGAGTATTTATGATGTTGTGGCTGTCAGTTTGATTAGGTCTCCTTCTAATAAGATTGCACAATATTGTCAACTTATATTGTGGCTATGAAGGTCCTTGGATAGTAAAGTTGTAATGGTCATGTCTGAGGAGTAAGTATGGGAGTTTTTTGATCCTGTGAGAGTTTGATGTGTTGTAGGTTTTACGGATGCGCGTTGCAATAACGCGGGGGACTGCCCAAGCAAGGCCAATGCCTACACCTTCTGCACCACCGGCGCTTGCACATACACCTGCAAGTCCGGGTGGGCGAATTGCGACAACGACATGGCCAAGAACGGGTGCGAGGTCAATACCGACACCGACATGAATGCGAACTGCGGCGTCTGCAGGGTCCAGTGCATCCCCTACAGCCCCGACACCATGGACCTCACGTGAAGGGCCAGTGCGTGTACACTTGCAAGAAGGGGCTGTCGGATTGCAACAACTGGCTCTGGGACGGATGCGAGTCTCGGCTTCCGTACAATGACGATGCGCGGTTCTGCGGCGCCTACGACACTCCGTGCCTAGGGAATCTCCCGAACGTGGTCATGCATAAGTGCATTCGCGGCAAGTGCCATTATACTTGCGGTTCTCGATTCGGGAACTGTGACAACAAGTGGACCAACGGATACGAGAGAGACCTGAACAAGGATGTGAACTACTGCAAGACTTGTAGCAACAAGTGTAAAGTGACTCTTGTCGGCGGCGAAGCCACTTGCAGGTAATGCTCTCAATTTCCTATGTTTGGTAATTCGAAGGGCGACCATATTCATTACTGAATGTTGGTTTTCTTATTCCAATCCGTATCTTTTGCTCTACTATTGTGTGATTAATCTAACATGTTCTCAGGGATAGAAGGTCATGTTTGGATTACACAAGTGATATCATGAAATAGCCAATCGATAATGCTTGATTTGTTCCTAGAATTTGAATTTGGAAAATTTTGGCTTGGAAGTGCTGGTGATAACGAAAGCCATCAATATAATGAAAATAGCCTTGATCTTATCCTCACACAACTTTAACTGTAAGTGAACATATTTGATTTGCACTTATAATTTGCATAGTGTTATTTAATATTGTGTTTAGTGGTTTGATTTGTTGTGGCTTTCCAGGAAGGGCAAATGTGGACAGCAATGCAAGAAGGGCAACAAATATGACAACAAGAAGAAGAAATGCATTCGAACCTATTGAGATCATTTTCCATGACAGCCGAATATGCACTCTAGCTCTCAACCATATGTCATGAAACCACGAGAGCCTGTGTAATTTAACGAGTTGCAAAACCGTTGTGCAATTCTCGTCAAGGGATCCGCAGTTAGTTTTATTCACTACTAGTATTCTTTAGTTTATTTAAAAAATGGATTTTTGAAAGATGATGTGTTTTTTGTATAACAATAAGTGATACTCCTAGGTTGGAATCGGCTATACAAGGGACACACTTCTCTAAATTTCATGTTTAGTGTAGGCACACTGTATGATATATAAAGCTACAAGTTTTTACTATCCATAAATATATTTACAAACCATGTTGAAAATGATCACCCTCTTTAACCCCTGAAGGCCCAAGAATTCCCTTGAGGGACTCTAAGAATTTGGGCAAGTTCCTATAGTGTCAATTTGTAACGTTCCTTTCCAAAAATTTTATTGTAAATGAACATCACTAGAAGCTTCGTGTACATACAATTTTTTCTTAAATCTGACATTCGATGCAAGAGTTATAGGGTTTTGAAGTTTTAAAGGGGAGAGTGGGCACATCGGGCAACTCCAAAAACTTTTGCTAGAATACTCAGTCAAATGTGAGATTTTTAATAATGGCAAGTAATATTATTTTCTTTTATAGTGTCAGAAAAAATTCTTGTCTTTAGTGAAAAATAGCACATTAACCCAAGTCAAACATTTTCATACATTGTCACAAATTGTCAAGCAAGGTACTGAAAAAACTTCTTCTTTTCCACATAAAACTTAGAGACCTTCATATTTTATAATTTTTATTTTTTCTACTACAAGATGTGTTGTAACTTGTCTCATCGACCGTTTGGATTTTCATTCTAAAACATATTTAGTTCAAAAAATATATAACACAAATTGGTAATTTATGGACCACAACTCCTTGCACACTTGTTTTGAATATGTTGCACCCTTTTTCTACCTCCAAAAATTGGTGTACAAGGAACTAACTTCATGCTTAACAAGATGGTAAAGAATCTAGACCTTTTGTAGTGCAAAAATTTCAAACCAAATGAAGTCAAAGTTTGTTGATCCACTCAAGGCAGGGAAGAAAATCAACCGTTTTCTCTACTTCACACACTATCATCTTTCAATATGAGCTGTAAATTTTTTTTGAAATTGTGTGACGTTACTTAGTGAGCTTTAATTTAGATCATACGGTTAGATGTACAAATAAAAGACTTCCTTTCCCTCTTTACTCATTGCACTAAAACGAGCAATTTTGAAGTGTTTTTGGTGTGAAAATGCCTTGGGCCTTTAGGGGTAAGTAGTGTAGATAGTTGTACCTTCGGTAAAAATCTCCATGAAAAGTAAAAACTTGTAGCCTTTCAAATCATAAAGTACCACTACACCAAACATAAAATTTAGTGTAGGGAGCAATGTTACTAATAGGTAAGGACATCCCTTAGTGTGCCCACAACGTTTGCAACATTGTCTTTGGAGGCATTAATATGTTCCATTTCATCACTTTCTGAGGTTGGATGCCTTGGCTTGCTCTTGCCCTTGCCCCACAAGCTTGCTTTACTAGCACTGGACAAGCTTGCCTTTGCTTCTTACCATAAATTCCATTCCATCGTAGTTACCCCTTGAGGTAATCTGGCCGGAGAGAATCTAAGACTGTTCTAGATCATGCAAGTGGCATCTATGCATCAGGTACATTCCAACACAAAAATCCACGGTTCCACTTCACGATAATCACTGTAACTTGCTAATGCTTGCACAAAATTTTGTAATGGCACTGGCCTCAATAGATGCCCATCTTCCTCCACCTCTAAGTCACGATGTATTTTATTCCTTCGAAGTGGCTAATTATGCTTGCTACCAAGGTTCTTGTGCCGAAACAACCCATATGCGATCGTTAGGCCTTAGCAGGTTGAATTGGCGGCATGTTAAATTTAGTTTCTCCACACAATTGTCTGCACATCAAATTTGGTGAGTGGAATATATTCCACAAACAACAGAACTTCATCTGTGTGTACACTCTTCGGAGGCTTCGGAGGCCACCGCGGAAGCTCATTCGAAAAGCACGACGGAGCCACTCCCACTCGCCTTCTTCGCCGAACAGAATTCTTTCCTCGCAATTGAGGCTCATGAACTTGCAACGATCCAGACGATCAAAGCCAAGGCAGTATATATTACATCACTCTCGGAGTGACAATCCACTATTCGCGTTCCAAAATCAGATCCAGATAGCTTGTGAATGTGCGTTACGAGCTCAGGAGTTTGAGTTCCAGCTTTTCGACCAGGAGTTTTGTAGAACTCGGATTCGTGTTGGTGTGGAACGTTCGACAATTCCGAGTTGTTTGGAAGGATATCAAATTCACCTTCAGTTCTTTGCTGAAGTAATCTTCGACCGGGTCGCTTGATTTGCAACTCGGGGACACGCTACTAATCTTTTTGCAGGTTGTTGATACTCAGAGTGGAGCGATCTAGAGGTGTTCGGTAGCGGAATCGAGTTGAGCTTGAGTTGCAGCACGTCTTTGCAGAATCAGATTTGGGTTGATTTTCAGAGGTGAGGACGTTAGTTTGAAGGTTTCCATTCTGGAGGCGTTCCCGATAGGAAGTCGAGTAGCCGCTCAAGCATTTGGTAGTTGGAGTCGTGCTAGTGGGGATCAGTGACTGAGGGGTGCGAGGTGTTTGGTAGCGATGGCGGGGAAAGAGGCAGGCGGGAGGCAGGTCGCGCAAGCGCACAAAGAGCTAGGGGCAATTCTGAAACCACACCAGGAAGAGGCGCTGGTGCACCGTTTCGCGGCTCCACAACACGGGTCGATCCACCACGCGGACTTCGGATGTGGATCCGGCAGCAACGCGCTCAGCTACGCCAAGTTTGTGGGGGAGGTGCTCAAGATGGAGGTGCTGGACGCCGACGGTCGGGAGGTTGTTTGCCACTTCGCGGACCTGCCGGCGAACGACTTCAACGCGCTGCTCAACCTGCTCCCGCCGATTGGCGAACAAGGAGGAAGCGGGGCGGAGGAGAGGACGTGGTTTGCGTCTGGCGTTATGGGATCGCAGTACAGTCGCATGTTCCCACGCGCGAGCTTGAACGTCGCCATCTCCACGCTCTCGCTGCATTTCTTGTCTGAGGTATGGCTGCTTGCATTTCAAGCAAAGGCGTTGACCTAATTTTGAATTTTGACGACTTTCCTCGTAATTGGCTCCTCGTAATGACGCTCTCATTTTATTTCTTGCCTGAGTTTATGGCTCTTCGCATTTCGAGACAAGGCCTCAACGTGTCAGACAATGTTGAAGGTCTTCAATTGTATTTTTCCTTGTTTAGGTTCCCTTGTCGCCCTCGCTGCATATCTTACATATTGTATCGCGATTTGGATCTGAGTTGTTAGACTTTGTGATCCAACTTTCGTTTCTCGCTTAGGTTCCGGAATCGGCTCTTGACAAGTCTTCGCCGGCGTACAACAAAGGATACATCGGCATCCATGGCACGAGTCCTGTGGTGGCGGAGGCGTTCGCTGAGCGTCGCGGAGCGGATTGCGCAAGTTCTTTGAGTGCAGAGCGGAGGAAATGATGTCGGGCGGAGTTCTTGCGTTTTTCTGTTGCGAGCGGGAAGATCACGCGCATCCGGAGAATCAGTACCCGGACGACTCCATCATTTTCGTTCTGCACATCGAGAAGGCTTGGCTGGAGCTCGTGAGAGCGGTGAGTAGTCAATATTCCGAAGAGCCTCTAGCAGCTGCATTATTCATCACAATACAATTGGAACTGATGCTCGAGTCTATGCAGGGAGTCATTGCGGAGGAGGTTCTGGACTCCTTCAACGTGGTGTCGTTCAATCCGAGCGTGGAAGGGATTGAAGCCGCCATCGCGCATTCAGACTCTGCATTTGAAACCCTGAAACTGGAGTTCATTCCCGATTTCCGGCCCTTCCCCGAGAACGCAAGGGAGACAATGTTCAAAGACGCAGACTCGTTCGCCACCGTCTTCTCAGGTATGATCCGATCTGCCATGGGCCCCAAGATCACTCTGCACCTGGGCCCCGAGCTCGCAGACGCTCTGTTCCATCGAATTCGGGAGAACAGCGTCAAGGATTATCCCAAGTGGAGAGCCGGCAATTTCTTCACTCTAAGCTTGTGTCTGGTTGTCCTGGTCCGCAAACTAGACGACTGATCTGGTGCAATCACTGTGCTCCTTGCTGTGTATGTAGAAACACATGTAGGTGCATTGTATCGATAGATGACCATATCAAACTCCGAGAGACATGACTTGGACTTCCTGCTCTTCAGTTTCCTTTCTGACCCTGCGTGTCCTGAATGACAAGCTTCTTCTACAGCTGTCATCGGTCGTTACCGCAACCGAATATACTCACTGTGATTTTGATGCGACCAAAGTGTCGTGACATGTGCAGGAATTGACCGCACGTAGCTGGGCCACACCGACATGCATCAGAGATAAGCTTGAATGGGACCCTTTTGTTGACGTCCTAGGAAGGCTAGTTTTGCAGCGTGCATCTCACCGAAAAGACCACTGATTGACAGCACTGCTGGTGGGGACGGAGTTGACATTTGGGTTGAGGGCCTGTTTTTTTTTTTTTTTTTTTGGCACACACAAGTTATGGGCCTGTTTTGACAACGCCTCTTATCTTGGCTGACTAGAACGTGGTTTGTCGAGATTCGAACAAGCTTTGTTGCTGGTGCTGAGTCCATAACTTCCTCATCTGGTCACATAATATCAATAAGAATCTGTTACTACTTCTAGTGGAAGTTCAAACAAGGAGGAGGGAAAGTATAAAGTGCATTAAATGATTATTGATGCATTCGTTCTGCATTGGATATACTTGAACTTAAATACAAGGACAATTCCATTATTTGTTAGATATATCTGCAAGGACATGGCAGCAAGAAAGTTGCCGGTCTTGACCGAAACTTATCTGGCAAAATGAATAGTTCTTTGGCAACAACATTCGAGTGTCAACGCCCAACCGAAGATATATTACTTACATGGAAAAGTTCCATCTGAGGCTAAATATTTAGCATCCTGAGATCGCAACTCACAGGTCCATCTCCTTTCACCTTCCTAGAACCTTAGCTTGTGTACAATCAAGTTCGTCATGGCGGCACCTCAGCAAGGAGTTGTGATGGTTGCCACTTTGGTGGTCCTCTTCATAGGTGCGTGAAACCCCTTCAACCTCTCGTGATATCTGCAAGAACGCTGTGAGTTTTGCTGCGGGTTTGAAAAGAAGTATCAATGGTGTTCAGGCTGTCAGTTTGATTAGGTCCTCTGAATAGGAGATTGCACAATACTGTCAACATTTGTATTGGCTTTGACGGTCCTTGAATAGTAAAGTTGTAATAATCATGTCTGAGGGTAATTTTCTGACCATGTGAGGGTTTTATTTGTTGCAGGTTTTGCCGATGCGGGTTGCAATAACGCGGGGGACTGCCCAAGCAAGGCCAATGCCTACACCTTCTGCACCGCCGGCGCCTGCACGTACAACTGTAAGTCCGGGTGGGCGAATTGCGACACCGACATGCCAAGAACGGGTACGAGGTCAACACCGACACCGACGTGAACGCGAACTGCGGCAGCTGCGGGGTCCAGTGCATCCCATACAGCCCGGACACCATGGACCTCACGTGCGTGAAGGGCCTGTGCGTGTACACTTGCAAGATTGCAACAACTGGCTCCGGGACGGCTGCGAGTCTTGGCTGCCGCACAATGATGATATGCGGTTCTGCGGCGCCTGCGACACTCCGTGCTTGATGGATCTCCCAAACGCCGTGGCCAAGTGCATCCTCGGCAAGTGTCATTACACTTGCAACTCAGGGTTCGGGAACTGTGACAACCAGTGGACCAACGGATGCGAGAGACCTGAGCAAGGATGTGAACCATTGCAAGACTTGTAACAACAAGTGTAAAGTGACTCTCGTCGGCGGCGAAGCCACTTGCAGGTAATGCTCTTAATTTCCTATGTCTGTGCATCCAAAGTGCCATATTCTTCATCGATTGTTGGTTTTTCACATCGCATATACTGTCTCTTATTCCAATCTCTCTACTCATATTCTCGTGGATAGGCAGAGAGCCTATTTGGAATATGCGAATGATATGGAAAAGCTGAAAATGTTTGGATTGTTCCTAGAATTTGCGTTTGGAGAATTTTGGCTCGGAAGTGCTGGTGTTAACAAAAGCCGTCAACATAATGAATTTAGCCTTTCTATCCTCACACAACTTCAACTATGACTTAACATACTTGAGTTGCACTAAGAAATTGCATTTGGAAAGCTTTGTGAATAGCCTTACTTACCCTCGCATAGCGTTACTTAATGTCATGCCTTGTGGCTTGATTCGTTGTGGCTTTCCAGTACGGGCAAATGTGGGGAGCAATGCAAGAAGGGCAGCCAGTACGAGAACAAGAAGAAGAAATGCGTTCGAACCTAGTGAGATCATTTTCCAGCATCAGCCATGACAGTCGAATATGCGCTCTAGCTCGCAACGATCTGTCATGAAACACGAGATCACCGTTGTGCAATTCTCGTCGAGGGATGCACAAGTGGGTTTACATGTGGGGCCGAGTGAAGAGACGGAAACGGATGACCACGTTCGTGTTCCGATCACAAGCTTTGTATTGAAACTGTATGAAGAATAATAAAACACCTGTTGTTGTGACAGGGTGTAAATACTTCGAAATCATGTCTCTCCAAACCAGTGCAGACCCAACACTTTTCCAAAACGATCAACTGCAAATTTGGCATGGATACAACTCTTACACATGCTTTCGTTCCCAAACCATCAATGGCCCACAAAGCCACGTTCATCTTGACCCTGAGCACATTACTTCCAAGGAAGCCTACGTTTTTGTGCGATGGCGCTACTTAAGCCCTAAACCCTAGACTTCAGTATGGACTTCTCTGCTTCTATCAGTGCTGTAGAATTTGAACGAAAACGTCCGTGAGAGCTTTCATTCATAAACCCACGTTCATCCTGTCCAGGAGTGCATTTCGCTTCCTGGAGTCTATGGATTTCTGGGATCGCTCTGCTTAAACCGTAAACCCTGGACCTCATCTTTCTAGTGAGTCGTGTTTCCCGAATCTTGTTTTCCCAGTCTGCGGCGATCATGGACAGCATCTCCTCCGACCATCAGCACAAGAGGAAGAAGAAGAAGACTTCGAAGGAGGCAGTGGAGCGCGATGTGAGGATGGACTACGTGCCGTCGCGGGACGGCCGCGCGCGCCCTTTCGTGGCCTACTTTCCCAACGGGGTTCGACCCGTTGGGCGAGGCGGACCACGGGGACGCGACCAAGGCGCTCGCGAGCGTGAAGGCGTTCCAGGGCGCGAACAAGCTGAAGGCGAAGCAGGCGCAGCTGGTGGCGTCCACGCACGGGCAGGTGGACTTCGTTGGGGTGAACTACGCCGGCGAGGCGGCCGCCTGGCAGCCCTGCAGCTACGCGCTCGGGGTTTTCGATGGGGAGAAGGGCACCTTGCAGCTCGTCCCTCTCGCCGGAGAAAAGGTAGCTCTCTCCACAACTTTGTTCTCTCTACATCTGCAAGTGAGGTTGGAATTAGGGTTTTGTTCAAGCCAGTTCATGTTTCTGTTTCATTGTCAGGTAGAATGTCATCCGGTATATGATAGATACCAGCCAACTTTTATGTACAGAAAAGAGTACTTGACAAGAAAAAATCAATTCTACGAAGAAGGATCCATTTTTTCACAAGATTGGAATCAGGGTTTGGTGCCGAATGATAGTCGCTGTAGCTTATCAGTCTACACTGACAGTGTGAGAGAGAGAGAATGGCATTTTGCAGCTTGTCCCTCTCGCCGGAGATATGGCTGCTCTCTCCGCATGAAACTGAGGCCAAGTTTGTGTTCAAAACAGAGCGAAATTGGGATTAGGTTTCTTTCACGCCGGTCCTTTAGGTTATCAGGCATCCTTGGGAGTGTACAATTGCCGCTTGTCCCACTCGTTGGAGAAATGGTAGCACTTTTTACGTAAAATAGAGGTCAAACCTTGTGCGAAATTGTTGGTCATTACTTGACAACTTTAAGTACAGAAATGGGTGGAAGGAGGATTTATTCCTCCATGTTTGACGTAACCGCGTTTCGGTCTAGATTCTCAGAATGGAGCCACGAGTTAGGGGCATGGATTACGAGTGGACCGATGAGGAGGAGCGTGTGGAAGACAGCAGAGAGCAGGAGCTGGCCAAGAGGAGAATGCTGGTGGAAACATTCGGCAGCCAGAAGAGCAAGATGCGAGTAAGTTTCACTTGCTATCTTATCGTTGTGTATTGAACGGATTCACTTGTCAAGTCTTTCATCCGAGGTGTGCATGAGTTTTTTGGCTTCTATTTTGAAACTGCATGTTAGTGTATTCTGGCATAAGTTTGCACGTTCGTGGTTCATCTCGAGAGCTGTTGAGGAGTGTTTCTATGCTCCTGGCGATCTGCTGAGGACCGTTTGTGCGTCTTATTGCAGGCGCAACGGACGGAGAGAGGGATAGTGAAGGAGGAGGCTCTGGGCGACACGGGGGGCATGGAGTTCCTGTTCCAGGAAGCGGGAGAGAACGAGGCGCTGCTCACCAACGAGCAAGCTCTGGAGCAGGCGAATCTGTCCGTGGTGCGCAACGGCCCCCGCATGATGTGTCTGCCAACACCCCCGAGGGGGCGTACCCTCTGGACCGGCTCATCCCGGCGGAGGAGTGGGAGAATCTGGACGTGCGCGAGTTGAAGGCGGCCGCGAAGAAGGTGAAAGACGAAGAAGCGCTGCGACAACAGAAGTATCCCAACTTCGTGCTCAGTCGACTGCGAAGGAGACGTGTTGAGGTGAGCAAATCCCCCCATGTCTTAACAAC
Source organism: Bryoerythrophyllum caledonicum (assembly GCA_963971425.1). Classification (NCBI taxonomy): domain Eukaryota; kingdom Viridiplantae; phylum Streptophyta; class Bryopsida; order Pottiales; family Pottiaceae; genus Bryoerythrophyllum; species Bryoerythrophyllum caledonicum. The sequence goes on from OZ020515.1 coordinate 3,267,396, forward strand.
CAAGACCATGCTCACCATATCACTGTCCAGGATCATGCATTCCCCAGAGCTGGAATACTACCATGAACGTGATGGGAAGATCAAGTGCTCAAGTCCATAATGCACTCCCATATTCTCATCGGTTTCGCAGGGAGACAAGGACGGCAATGAGAAGCGAGCCAGAATGCTGGTCTACCTGCGGCACCTCTTCACCTTCTACGCAGTGCCTTTCTCCGCCCTCCGAAGAGCAGGCGATGACCCGGGCCGATTCTCGCAAGACACAGGCATCCCGGGGCTCGTCGCGTCCGCCCTCCTGAACCGCTTCACGGGCGAGGATTCCAGCGGCCGACGCCAGACGAAGCAGCACAAGGACCTGCTCATCAGCTACTGCCTGGTGCTGGGCCTGGCGGTGGACGACTTCCAGACGGACCCGTTCGACATGGCGCTGGAGCTGAAGCAGACGCTGAACCAGCTGCGGCCGCATTACCGGGAGCTCGGGTGCAAGTTCGAGACGCGGTCCGCGAGCGAGCGGCGGGAGCTCGGCGACGCGGACTCCGGGCAGGGCAAGTGGCGCGTCACGCTTCCTGTGCCCCTCAAGTTTCCCGAAATCGTCACGGCGAGAGGCAAGAAGGGGAACCATGTCACCATCCGTTCATTATCATCTCGGACTTTGAGAGATCCCTCTAGTTGAAACACTAATCAAGTCAAAGTTCATGAAATTTTGTGTGTATGTTACTTAACCCTTTAACCCTTTAAGGATGAGCAACCCATTTTGGGTCGTTTTGGCACGATAATCTCCGGCCACCTCCATGAAAGACTTGAACTATGAGAAAGAGGTGGAGGAAGATTGGCATCTGTCGAGACAATTACCACGAAAATTGGTGCAAGCGTTGGCGAGCAACAATGATTTCCATGAATGGGCATTGTGCATGTTCTCGAACACTTGTAGATTCTTGTAGGCTAAAATAGCTCATCTGCCTTAAAGGATTGAGGTCTACGAGCTCATGAGGACCTGGGAAGAATCTATGAGTGTGTTAGATCCTGAAGAACACCATCTATATTTTGGGTACATTTCAGCACAACCCCACTCCACGGAAATCACTATAGTTTGCTTATTAGACTCTGATGCACGTTGTCATCACATTCATTGGAAGTGCACAAATCCTCATTATTTTTTGATAATCGAATGATTTTCTAACACATCATTTTTACATATCACCCTAGCTAGCTATTTGTAGTTGTAGCGACCTGTTTCGGGTTGCTCGGCCTTAATGGGCTAAGATCCTATGGTCAACACTGAATATAAAGCTTTTCAATTCCTTCCTAATTTATTGCATTACAACTGACAGTCTTGAAGTGTATTTGGTGTAAAATTATTGCGCTTCCTTTATGGGTTCATAGGTGCTAAATTGGCTTGGTGCGGAGCATGCTCGTTGGTGAGCGGATTTTGAAGGGTTATAATAGTGTTTGAAATGAAAGGATTCTTTTGAAAATCTCATGTTTAATATGGAAAATCTCACATTTAATAAGTAGTTGTGGCAACTTATAGAGTTGCTTGTCATTGATAAAAGTTTTTCACTTGTGATGACACAAAATCATGACAAAACTGAAATAAACATAAATATTGGATTTTATACATACTCCATATTGATTCTATACAATTCTCATCCACTTTCCAATTTTCCTTCCATTTTTCTACTTTCATCGATTTCCATCTTTTATATTTCATCAACGCTCTCAAATGTGATATTAGTCTTTGAGAGCGTGGATGAAATATATAACATTGTTTGAGATAGGTTGATGTAGGTTATGCCAACGACATTTTCGGTTGTACCTAGGATGTTGTTGGATGTGGAACAAGTTCTTCTCTACATTCTTAGCAATCACCTTTGAGCACCAAGCAGAAAAGAATCCGAAAGGTAATAATTCGATATCCAGCTCGATGATATTCTACAAGTAACTCTTCTACACTGTAAAGAAACCTTATCAATCATCAACATCAATATGCTCCAAGCACCTCTTGTACAGTACCCGGAAGAAATGTTATGGGATTTCTAGTAATTTTCCAAAAACATTTACCAAAGAGCTACTTTAGTAAGCTCATACGAACTCAAAAATTCATGGAATTTTATACAAAAAATTGCATTTGAAAGCTTTTGGACTCTAATTCAATAGTAAAATTTGCTTACATAGAAAAAAAATCAAAATCAACACACAATTTGCTTTCTCCTATATAGTATTCAAAATCTAGTACTACCACCTTTTGCACTAATTACTTCCTTCATACGTGCAGGCATGGTAGCAATTAGGGTTTGCAAATTGTCTGAAGGTATCTCTTCCCATACTCTATGAAGAGATTCCACCAATTCTTCTTTATTGTGTGGCCACGATGTACTCTGAACTCTCTCTTTTACTATCTTCCATAAGTTCTCTATTGGGTTTAGATCTGGAGAGTTGGCTGGCCATTTCAACTTCTTCATGCCATGAGCTTCTCTCCACAACTCTGGCAACTTGCTGCGGTCAACCGGAGCGCCATATTCCATAAGTATAATGTTTTCTCGATGATCATGGAGTAAATAAAACCCACTTAAAGTGCCTTCGTAAACAAGATCAACAAAATTACTTGCACTTCTACTCTGTGGCGGTATGATTACTAAAGGAGACTTATCAAAGCCACTAAAAGCACCCCAAACCATCACTGAAGTACGTCTAGACTTAAAAATAGGTGCTAGACATTTAGATGAATATCTCTCATATGCCTTTCGCCACACTCTAATTTGTCTAGAATTCCTTCCAATTTCAAAAGATGACTCATCGGTCCAAATAACCTTCTTCCAATCCTCCTCAGTCCACTTTTTATACTTTCTAGCAAATTTTAGCTTGTCTGTTTTGTGCTTCTCATTGAAAAAAGGTTTTGTTTGCTGCAACACGGTTTCGGTAACCAAGGGTTTTCAAAGCGTTCCTTACAATACGAGTACTAACATGTGCAATATTTGCCATCTGATTTGTAATCTCTGTGAGTGATGAATGACAAACATTATTAAGGAGACGTTCTAAGTGTCTCAGTCTACGCTGTATAAACTTTCGAGGCCTACCCGGTGACTTTGGTGACACTACAGTTCCTCGTTTCTTAAAACTTCCTAAAACACCATAAACAGTGGAAGATGGCATCCCTAACTCTCTTGCTATCTGAGCACCACTCATTCCACCTGTATGCATTCCAACCACTTTTCCTTTCTCAGCATCTGTCAACGCTCTAGTCTTCATCTTTCTCAATAGATTATGCCACTCAACCTACCCGCAACACCAAACAGACTTGTTTCAACAAAAATAATACACCTCACGTTAAACCAAGTCACAAATTCACATACAATCATGTCCAAAGTTACCTCCACAACTTACAATGCAATCACAACACAATACCACATACATATCTTCTTAAAAAACAGTGGTCCAAAACATTGTCATGCCATAATGAGGCCCAATGCAAGCCGGTGCATGAAAACTGTGTGGACACAGTTTGGATAGGGCAATGGAGAACTATAACTTTACATGGATTTTTTAGATAATTATCCACATGCAAGTTACTTTTCACAACATTACTCTTAGTCCTACAAATAGGTGAAAATCCCAAGGCAATTGCTCACAAATTGAACTGCTAGTGGTCACTTGAAGTTCACTATTGAAATCTAGTATAATTGGAGTTAAGTAAAAATCCCGTAACATTTCTTCCGGGTATTGTACAGTGTAAGAAACCTTAGAAATCATCAACATCATTATGCTCCAAGCACCTCTTGCAGTGTTAAGAAATCTTGTAAATCATCAACATCGATATGCTCCAAGCACCTCTTGTACAATAGGGTGACATTCAAATTGGCCGTTTAGTAGTTCCACGGATAGTGTCCTACATTGCTGCCAACTTTGACACCCTCCCAAGCATTGAGGAAATTTTTTTTTCCCATGAAATTTTTGGAGCAAAAACATTTTTATGTTGTTTGCATGTGTGGAAAATTTCAAGTCCAAAAGACCCATACAAAAAATAATATTCCAAATCTACCAACATGTGTAGTTTTGAGAAACAAAGGGAAAAACCATTTTACTACTTCCAACTTTGACGCCCTCCTTAGGATTGAGTTTTTGCTGATACATAGTGAAATTTTTGGCACAAGATCATCTCTACGCTGGTAACATGTGGGATAAATTTCAAAGCCAAAAGACATACATAAAAAAAGTTATTCCATATCTATCAACATGTGTAACTATGATAAACAATTTGAAGGTCATATTGAAAATGTCAAAATATCTTTGACACCTCATGCTTTTTCATTGAACTCAATCATGTGAGTAAGCCACCAAACATAAATGCTTCTCAAAAAGATCAATAACATCTAAATGAAGAAGTGAAGACGTGTTCCATGCAGAAGAATCCACTTGGCCATAAAGTGTGCATTAGACACATGACAAATTTTTTCTTCTAAATATCTATTGAACACTATGTAAAGGGAATGGTGTGTGTGATTTGTGATAGACTGAATGTTGAGAAAATCCTCAAAACAGAGAGTGTTGTATTGTGGGATGCATGAGTGTTGATTCACATTGGGCATACATGATGAGTGATTAAGAGCAAAACGTTTTTTCATGTATGCATATGGTCTTGTGCTTTGGCGACCCTTCTCTCTCTTCTCTGCTCCAGCGCCTTGGCTCCCTCTCTCCCCCTTGCTCTGCTCCAGCCTTGTTCTCCTTCCTCTGCCAATTGTCACGTGTCAATCCTGCAACCCCCTTTGCTCTGCTCTAGCCCCTTGGCTCCCTTCTCTCCCCCTTGCTTTGCTCTAACCCCTACTCTACTGCTGTAGCTAGCATCACGCACTCTATAAGTTTGTGATGGCAATTTCAGATGAAATTCGTGCTCACATCATAGGTTTGAGTGAGGGAGGATTTACAGGAATTCAAACTGCAGCTACTATTGGAGTTCCTGTTAGAACAGTTACAAGGTTAATAAAAACATTTAGAGAAGATGGAACCTACAAGCGCAAACCTTGCGGTGGAAGTCACGCTAAAAAGCTTAGTGATAGAGATGTTCGTAGTATCGTGCATTACTCAAAAATTCATCGTTGCTCTTCACTCTCAAAGATTACCAATGCATGTCCTACTCAAGTGTGTAGATGTACTATTCAAAGGGTCTTACATAAAAATGGCATTTTTAGTCGAATTGCAGTCAAAAAACCTTTTTTGACAGCTTGTCACATGTCTCAACGATTAGCTTTTGCTCAGAAGTATCGTGGATGGAGTGCAAAAGAGTGGGAGCGTGTTGTTTGGACAGATGAATCTACTTTTGAAATTGGAAAAAATTCTCGGCAAATTCATGTTTGGAGAAGTGCATACGAGCGTTATTCATCAAGTTGTCTAGCTCCTACTTTTAAAAGTGGAAGGACTTCTTTAATGATTTGGGGCGCATTTGCCGGAGGACAAAAGTCAGAACTTGTCTTTATGCCTTAAGGTCAACGTTCTGCTAAGGATTTTATAGAAGTGGTTTACGATGTCAAATTGGTTCATTTCATGGGTCAAATTCCACAAGGAGTGCTTATGGAAGATGGGGCACCCGTCCATAGGAGCAAAATATGTGAAGAATGGAGACAAAGCCACCTTCTCGAAAAGCTCAACTGGCCTGCAAACTCTCCCGATCTCAATCCAATCGAGAACGTTTGGAGGATGTTAAAAGATGTTGTGCAACATGGCAAACAATACCCTAGAAGCTTAGATGTGTTGAAGGTAGTTCTTGAAAGAGAGTGGAAGTTAGTCAATGGTACAAAGCTCCTTCAACTATGTCATTCTATGCCCTCTAGGTTACTAGCAGTGATTGACGCTAATGGAGGACATACACGTTGGTAGATATGGGATAATTTTTTTGTGTACATCTTTTGGCTTTGAAATTTATCTCACATGATACCAGCGTAGAGATGATCTTGTGCCAAAAATTTCACTATGTATCAACAAAAACTCAATCCTAAGGAGGGCGTCAAAGTTGGAAGTAGTAAAATGGTTTTTCCCTTTGTTTCTCAAAACTACACATGTTGGTAGATTTGGAATATTATTTTTTATATGGGTCTTTTGGACTTAAAAATTTTCCACACATGCAAACAACATAAAAATGTTTTTGCTCCAAAAATTTCATGGGCAAAAAAAATTTCCTCAATTCTTGGGAAGGTGTCAAAGTTGGCAGCTGTGACACTTTTCTCACAGCTATCCCATGTTGGTAGATCTTGCATAAGTTTTTTTTTATAAGTCTCCTGGACTTGAAATTTGGTATGCATGTTTTCAACATAAAGATGATGATGTCCCTAAATTTTCATGGTAAAATAACAATTTCTTAGCTTTAGAGAGGGTGTCAAAGTTGGCAGCAGTGTAGGACACTATCCCTGGAACTACTAAATGGCCAATTTGAATGTCACCCTATTGTACTGTGGGGTCTGAAAATAATTCGAAGTTATTGCCTATGTACGTTTCCATGCTACACCGCTGCCAACTTTGGCGCCCTCCTCAGGGCTGAAATGTTGTCAATTTACCATGAAATTTTTGGCACAAGATCATTTCTATGTTGAAAACATGTGCGCCAAATTTCAAGTCCAAGAGATTTATACAAAAAAAGATATCCAAGATTTACCAACATGCATAGTTGTGAGAAACATTTCACTGCTGCCAACTTTGACACCCTCCCAAGGATTCAATTTTTAATTTTTTCCATGATATTTTGGACATAAGACCATCTCTATGTTGATTATACGTGTGTTTAATTTTAAGTCCAAAAGATCCACAAAAGAAAAGAAACAAATCTAAATCTACCAACATGTGTAGTTGTGAGAAACAATTAGAGAAACCATTTCACAATTGCCAACTTTGGCACCTTCCTTAGGTCGGAAAATCTGTTAGTTGACCATGAAACCATTGGCACAAGATCATCTCCATGTTGATGACATGTGTGCCAAAATTCAAGGCCAGAAGATTAATACAAATAACCATCCTCAAAATCTACCAAAATATGTAGTTATGAGAAACAATTTTGAATATCATTTTTTGTATTCTTCATGTGGCCTTGGAATCTGGCAACACTTATTATAAACATAGACTGTGTTGACAGGGAAGTCGAGCGCATGCCGGACCTCCGACAACGCGCATCCGGAGGCATAAGCCTTGTCCTTGGCTTCTCCCGCCACCCAGTGAGCTTCTTGGACTTCCGCCTCTATCTTCTCAATCCGCTCCCAGAGTTTGGTGTTGGACTTGGTAAGGGCGGCCTGCTGCTCTTCCATCAGCCGGTACTTTTCCTCCCTGACCTTCAGATCCTTCAGCCGCGGAAGAAGAGCCGTAAAGTCCTCCACACCTACTTCTTCCATGACGTCCATAATGACGGATAGCCGATCCTTGAGCTCCTGGTCAAGGACCTTGGCTCGCCAGACCACTTTCTGGTAGAGTTCGGTAATGTCGTCCGTCACGCGTCCGGTTAGAGTAATTGGAGTGGTGGGGCCAATGTCAGTTCCGGAGGGATCTGGTCCGGTGGGGAGCTGCTGCGGTGCCGGCGTCTTGGCAGGCTGTGTTGGAGCCTGTATTGCCCGATTTTCTCGTGGCGAGCTTGCGGGTTCCGACTCCAGATCAGCTTCTACTGACCTGCTCCTCTTCCTCTTCCACTTGTGAACGAGTGGAGGAGGGGACGGGGACTCCGTGTCGTCCGTATCTTCTTTTTCTTTCGGCTCTGACGACTCCATCTCCACACCTCCGTGAGACTAAAACTTCAGGAGCTTCCTGAACTCATCCTGCTCCTCCGGACTCAGCTCCTTCTTCCCGTAAAGATGGGCTACATACGTCGATATGGAAGTCGGCGTCTTCCGGGTCTTCTACAGGTTCTTGACCATCCGGCCCGCCTCGTCCTCCATGAGGGCTGTCCAATCCACCAGGTGCTTGCTCCGCATTGTCTCTAGAAACAAATTGGCTAATTTCCCTACGATTCTCTTGGGCTTTTCCGGGTAGAAGATGGAGTTCAGAAAAGAAATAACCAACTTTGCGTCCGGGTCCTTGAGGTCTCCAAGCGCGTAACCGTCTATTGGGTTTGCAACTCGGATGAACTCTCCCTTTAGGAAGTCGTTGTTCTTCTCTGCCACTTTCACCGCTTCCTCCCGGAATGTCGCCTTCCACACCCTTGCAGTCCACTTATCGGGGTAGGCCCTAAGGGTGCCGGCGTATTGGTTTGGCGGTTTCTTGAGTTGCTTTGTCACCATCTCCTTGCTTTGAAACGCCCATGGTGCTCCCAACAGTCGGTTGCACCCCATAACCTCTAAATAACTCTCTAGAACCCTAAGGTCTTCGGAATCGGAGGGTAGTTTCGGCGTTACCTTCTGCAGTGTTAGGGTTCTGGTGGCCGGGGCCTTGCTCTTCTTTCCCGTCATCCTGCGCCACCGATCGGTCTGCTTCCTCTCCGCAATTGTTCCGGGAGCCCTGCACGCACTGACCTCACAAAAACTCTCGTTTCTAGCGACTAATTCTAAGCTACAGCAAAGGCCAGGAGGAACGAAGCGAGAGCGAGAGCGAAGAGTAGAAAAACGCAAGAGGATAATGGTGGAGCCTGGCGGTTGTCGAAACCGTTTTGCTCCGCCGCCAAAGGAACACGGAACTTTTAACTACTCCGTACCCGGGTGTCAGATTCCGGATTTCCGTTTCCCGGAATTGTACTAGAGTAGCATCGTTTAAGGACTTAAGCAGCAGAAAAATCCCCTTATTTCTATTTTGAGCAACTTACATTAATTCTACCTAGCTTATCTTCTAATTTTAAAAAAAATTCCTTATTTCCGTCCGGATTTGAGGCTTATCTCCGAAACCTTGTGGGAATGCCTTCCCACACACCTTGGCCATCAGGGGTTACACCATCGGCCCTTGGTTATACCCTCGCAGCCCCGGGTTCCACCACTGCCACCTCGGATTACATCGTCGGTGCCCTGGATTACACCTTCATAGCCTTGTTTAACACCATAGCCACTCATGATTACACCATCCCCTGCCCATGATTACACCATTCCTTGCCCCATGTTACCCCATCGTTGCCCGTGATTACACCATCTCCAACCTGGGATTACACCATCCCTTACTTTAGATTCTAGCCTTGCTGCCTTGGGTTACAACATCGCCGCCTCAAATTTCACCATTGGCACCCTTGATTACTCCTTCGCAGCCCTAGGTTACACCATCGTCACTCCAGATTACACCATTGTCACCCTGCATTACACCTTTGTTGCCTCGAGTTATACCTTCAATCCTTCGATTACATCATTGCCACCCCAGATTACACCATTACTGCCCCATGTTATGGAATTGTAGCATTGGGAAAATCTGAGCGCAATTGCAAAGAATGTGGCTCTATTTCTTCTTCAAATGCAGCCAAACATTGCTTGGCCATGAATTTCGTTCTCCAAGAGACTATCAAAAGCGAAGAAATGAAAGGCCCCAGTCTAGTAGGTTTTTTCCTCTAGAAGATGTCCATTGAAGATCAAACTTTAGCATAGTGGGAATGAGTGAGGGGGAATGAGTTGTGCTAGTGTTGCAAAATTGTAGGATAGTCAAATAGAAGATTGCAAAGAATCATCGAGCAATTTAGAGAGCATGACTCTTACCAGGCAAATTCAAGCACTCGAAGACCCATGAAACTTAGCGACAGGGATGTTCGTCAAATTTTATTATTTTCCAAACCTCATCATCGATCATTACTTCAAGATATCACCAATGCTCAAAAGCCAAGGGAGTACCAAAAAAATGCAAAATTCATCGCTCTAGGAGCAAGGTCGTTGGTAATCCACTGATTGCACCAGAAAACGAATCAAGGCTTGTGAGTGAGTTGCAAGCTTTCAATCAGGAGTTTAGTAAACGGATTTGTGTTGGAGTTGAGCAATCGACTAGAGTGTTTGGTAGCGATATCACATATAGCTTCAGCTCTTTACAGAAGTAATGTTACACTGACTGGGTTGATTTGCAACTCCAAGGCCACACGCTGCTGATCTGGAGAGGATTTTGCGCCCAAGTAGTTGATGATTGGATTCGTGCTGGAGTGGAGTAATTTCTGAGGTGTTCGGGAGAAATATCAAGTCCAGCTTGAGTTCGAGCAGCTCAGGGTTGTCATACTGGACGGACGTCCGGTTCGCCTGTCCGTTAGGATTCTCGCCCGTTTGATATAGTCAACCTAGAGTTGACTTACCATCAATATAAAAAACATGCGACATGGCGGCCACGTTGACACCACATTGCTGCCACGCAGGACGAGGACGTGTTGAAGTAGGGGCGAAGACTAAAGGGAAGAGGGAGGCAGTGCGTGGACGTCTCCGCCCAACCCGGGATAGTCTCATTCGGGGCGGGACGCCTCCATTGGAGGCGAGGAGGTCTCCATTGGGGGTGGGGACGTCTCCATTCGTGGCGGAGACATCCCCGCCCCTGCCACGGAGAAGTCCCCGCGCAACCCAGGAGAAGGAGGCCTTTGGGGCAGGATGGCATGCCGCATTTCCGGTGCATTTTGGTTCTAGCCGAGGCACTCTTCCTTTCCATGGAGCGGATGCACATTTGAGTATAGGATGCCTTATTTTTAGTTCCGACAAGATCGCGACGCACTTAAAATAACACGGAGATTATGTCATTCCTTGGTTCTAAGAAGGAAGGCTAAATGGAAAGTACGACTTTTGTCCTTTAACGGCATTCTCTCCAATAAAGAACACCTTTATGAGCTCCCTATTAGTTTTGGAGCGGACATAAGGGACTAGAAATGAATGCACCACTTGACGTGGGAATTTAGAAAAATATTGAAAAGGTTAAGGAGGTTAAAATAAGAGACTTTTCCGGTTTCCTAAACAATATGAAGCATGCGTCCATTAGCAAGGGAGTTATGCAAGTTCTTATACATGAGGGGTAGCATAAGCTTTCAATAGAATGAAATGTGCAGGTTCTCTAAATTAAAACTTTAAACATAGGTGCCACACAAAAGATTTGGAATGCACCACATACCATTAAAAACAATAATAAATCATGTGTCCAATAGCAAGGGAGGTATGCAAGTCCCCATACATGAGGGGTAGTATAAGCTTCTAGTAGAATGTAATGTGCAAGTTCTCTAAATAAAAACTTTAAACATCAGTGCCCCACAAAAGATTTGGACTTGCATACCTCCCTTGCTATTGGACACATGATTTATTATTGTTTTTAATGGTATGTGGTGCATTTTTAATCTTATGTGCGGCACTCGTGTTTAAAGTTTTTATTTAGAGAACTTGCACATTACATTCTACTGGAAGCTTATACTACCCCTTATGTATGGGGACTTGCATAACTCCCTTGCTATTGGACACATGCTTAATTTTTTCAGGAAACTTGAAAAGTCTCTTAATTTAACCTCCTTAACCTTTTTCAATATTTTTCCAAATTTCCATGTCAAGTGGTGCATTCATTTCTAGTCCCTTATGTCCGCTCCAAAACTAATATGGAGCTAATAAAGGTGTTCTTTATTGGAGAAGATGCCATTAAAGGACAAAAGTCGTACTTTCCATTTAGCCTTCATTCCTAGAACCACGGAATGACATAATCTCCGTGTTATTTGAAGTACGTCGCGATCTCGTCGAAACCAAAAATAAGGCACCCTATACTCAATTGTGCATCTGCTCCATGGTAAAGAGGAGTGCCTCAGCGTGGACCACAATGCTCCGGAAATGCCTTCCAACCCTAAAGGCCTCCTGCTCCTAGGTTGGGCGGGGCCTTCTCCGTGGCAGGGGCGGGGACGTCCACTCCCCGTAGCGGAGACGTCCCCGCCCCCAATGGAAGCGTTCCCTCCGCAGGGTGAGGACGTCCCCGCCCCTGATGTGGACGTCTCCGCCCTCGGGCAAAGACGTCCGAGCCCCTCGGGGAGGCGTCTCAGCCCCTAATAGAGACGTCCCCGCCCTCATGGGAGGCGTCCTCGTCCTAGGGCGGAGGCGTACCCGCCCCCAAGGGAGGCGTCCCCGCCCCTAATTGAGGCGTCTCGTCCCCGGGGCGGACTCGTCTCCGCCCTCAATGAAGGCCTCTCCTCCCTCGGGCGGAGACATCCGCGCCCCCAAGGGAGGCATCCCCGCCCCTTATGGGGACGTCTCTACCTTGGGGCGGAGACGCCCTTTGTCAGGGGCAGGGACGTCTCTGCCCTAGCTCCAGTGTGGCGTGACACGTCTAAATGCGATGTGTCCATCATAGTAAAAATTTCTAACGTGCAAAAAATTATTGGAGGCACTTCCAACAATCCGTTCGAAACGTCCGCCTGTCCGGTCCAGACCGCCCGTCCATCTGTCCTCTCCAATCAACCCAACCGGTCCGTTATCACAACCCTGCTGAGTTGCTCTTTGCAGAGTGGAATTCGAATCAAGCTGCATGATTTTCAGAACTGAGGACGTCAATTTGAATGTTTCAAATCTGATGGTTTCAAACAATATCCTTATGGTTTGTAAGTAGAGAGAAAAAATCCCCGTCACTTTGCTCATTTTATAACATAACCAAGTTAAACTTATTAGTGGCCACTGTAGCTGCCTCCGATTAGCTGACTGTATTCAACGACTCGGTCCTCCTCCGGCGCTGTAGCAACTCAGGTAAGAGGTGAGTCCCCTTCCAGCTCTTGCTGCTTGTGAGCTTATCAGAGTAGGATTCAAAAATCAGATCACCTCTTTGGTTTGCACCAGACGATGAATTGTAGCACAATCTGAACAAAATTGGTGTTGGTGATGGCGAAGTCCGGAGTCTACTCTTGGAATTCTGGGACTTGCACGTTGCTCTTGAAGATTAGGGTTTGAGGGGTTGAAGTGAAGCATGCGAGCTTGCTTCCGGTGTTTGGTGCCTGACCCATTGAATTCTGGTTACATCTTGAAGTTGTGACCTAGGAAGTGTGGTTGCATCAAATTCTCACAACATCGAGGTCAATATACCAAGGTACATGTCGGAATTATGAGTTTCTTTGTTTGCTCACGTGCTTGGTTCCAACTTGGAAAGCTAAGCCCTAGAAACACGATTTGGCATATGAAATAGGGTGATTTGCGATTAAGATGCATGTTTGACGAGTGTTGTTGTCATGTCCTTCATTTAGGTTTGAGGATCAAGAAGTGGTACGATACATAGCGATAGGTGAACACTTAGCAGTTCAGTTTGGAACCGATCAGACTTTGGTTCTGTGATGGCGGAGAATGGCAGGTTTGATCCCATGGTTTTAGAGAGCCGCCTTTGCTATTACCCTGAGACCCAGGAGAAGACGCCTTTGGTGGGCAGAGCAGAAACAAATGTCGTTGAAGAGGTCCTTTGCATGGAAACCACAGAAACAGGTAAGTTGAGATTCCTTGAAACGCAGCTATTATTGCATGTTGAGCTGGTATTGTGAAGTTCAAACCAGGTGGTAGCATGATGCAATACATCCGGCATAGGAATGTGAAGCTCAGAAAATTATTGCTGTGGAAGATGGTTGAAGATGGTCATTCGGTGTGCAATGTGCATGATTGAATCCTTGTATGTTTGGTTGCTGAAGTGCTTTTCTGTTATGATTATATGTATTATTTGTTGGCCGAAATTAATGTTGAGCTGACATGACAATGTTGACATGGTTTTCCACACAGGTGCAATGGGAAGCTCCTCATCGTATCTGAGCCAGTCCTCGGAGCAAGGAGACGACACTAGGACCCATAATGGCAAAGAACGTGGGCCTGGCACTCTGACAGATCCCAATGAAAATGGGAGGACCAGACCGCAACGAGAACAACAAGGGGAGGGTACCGTTTCTAACCCTCGAACGGAGGGTTTGACCAAGCGGAAGAACTGGAGCGATGGGGAGAGAGATCTGCTGATGGCAGCAGTTGCTTCTGAGAAGACGAAGTCCAGGAGTCGATTGAACAATGAGCCGTTGTGGGAGGTCGTTGCCAAAGGAGTGCCGGGAAGGACAGGAAAAGAGTGTCGAAGGAGGGTGGAGACGCTGAAGAAATCATACAACACAGTGAATAAATATTGCGACAAGGAGAAGAAGAATTTTGCCGACTTGGGCAAGGCGGAGTTTGCGATGATGGAGCTTGCTACCTAGATCATCCAGAGTTGGTACAATGAAATCCGGGATCATTGCCCGCCCAGACCGACCAAGAGATCCAAAGTCCGAGGCCCTCGCAGCCGTCTAACGTCATGTAAAGCAAAGTCGTCGTATTGTGAGGTGTGTTGTATGCATGTGTTTTATTTTGCTTGTCTTGTGGTAGACCGACATGGTGTGAAACATCACGGTGTTGGTCGTCTCACCCTGTTGCCACTTGGTTGTGAGTTGGTGTTTCAGGCGAGGTTGGACTTGTGGTTGGTGGATTGGACACTTCTGGTGTAATCTCCACAACTGTGGCGACATCATCTCGGCGTCATTGTGTGAAGAAGAGCACCTCAACATGTGCAGTGTTGGTAAGTTTTGAACGCGAAGGTGGTCTGATCACTACAAGAAAACCAGCCCAATGTGACTGGATGTGACTAAGCGCATATGACTGCTTAGTCACCTCAGTCATTGGTTTAGTCTAAAATCAGTCCTAAGAGGGTCTAGTCATGCACTAGTCATATATGGGTCACGGTCGACTAGGCTAGTATGAAAAACCTGTCACAAAGGGTTTTGCTTGGAGGATAGAAGCCGTCTCTTGCACTCTACTACCAACTTCACCTTGATTTTTGAAAATCAATTTATGGAAGAAGATTACTAACTTCTTCAACATGATTAGCAAACAAAGTTATCTCCAATCCGCCTTATGGTGCGATCAGGAGAAGTATATCTGTCGATCATACATATCTGTCACATGTATTTCAAATCGGACAAATATACTTCTTCTGAGAGGTTTATGAGGCGAAATACTTTGAAATTTTTGCGATACATTCATACTAGACTGTGCTCATATATTATGTTTTAAAATTCCTCATCGGGAACCTAATTTAACTTTTATTGGCAAAAAACAGGCTTTTTTTCAACCAGCTTAAATTAGGGATTACTGTTGGTTTTTCCTCCAAATTCTTATCCAAATAAGTATAGCATACGTACATGTATCTTGTGACATGAATTTTTTTCAAAAAATCAATTTCTATTTAAGGTTTCCTTCAAAAATAAGTTTTTGGAGTCTTATTGCATCATATATACTAAGTATATCTGGTATTTTTTCATACTGTGCAGTATACAATATTCTCCTACTCCCGTAAAAGTTCAGCCACTTACAAATCGACATGTTTCAGTTCAGACTTATCCAGTCAGAGCTGTCAGGGCATCTCCAGTGAATCAGGAGTTCAACTACTTCTTAACAATCGTCATTGATGTCAATGAAGCGCCAACGTTGGAAGTAGCATGGTGTACCTTGCTTCATTACTTTATTGTCCACTATCAATGTGGCGCTGCAGCTCCGCCTCCATGCCGAAAGTGGCTGAAGCACACGCCCACTATCACCATGTCGACACGGAATGGTGAAGATTCTTGACGTTCGTATGGACACCAAGCGCGAACAACAGGAACAGGTGAGTGTCGTTTACCGCCGTTACAGTTATCCAATTATTGACGTTGAGAAGCACCGCAAGAACTTGAAATTGACCGGTTTAGGGTTTCTTGCTGTGGCGGCACTTGTTTCATTAACAACCTCTGCATCGCAGTACAACGCTGATTTCAACTTCAACGATGTTTTCAACGTTCCAAGTCTAGGCAAAGTTTTGGTGATCTCGACAGTCACAGCATACCGTGGTGACAAATCATTGTACAGTTTATGATAAGGTGTGTATCTCATTGTCATGTCTTTTAATCAACTTCCAGGGTTTGTGTCCTGAGAATAGCTCCAGTGACTTAGTAAATGAAGTGACAAATCTAGGTTCAATAAGTACACGTAATGAAATCGGTCCACGTGATGCATATGTGAACCTTAAATCGTTAACGTAATAAATTTAGCACAATAGTGCCTTTTCCAGTCATTAAAATTTGTGCTCACTCTCAATGACATGGTTGACTGCAGACTTTCAACTTTGGCGTGCACATACTAACCACGGAGTCAAGCCCCAGCTGATGTTACCAACGCTATTGGTGACAATATACGAATATTTGTCCAGCGATGACATGATTCTACCAAGATAGTAAGTAATCTTGAACTTCAGGTAACTGGTCCATGATTCAGTGAATGTAAAATGTCGCCCATGTCACGATCCATCATGATTCTACAGACATTGTAATGTATACGTACACTGTACTTTCTATATGAGTGTTCGTGAAGTGGTCATTACATCGCCTTCATATTCTCATGTCGATGTGGCGTACAATATTGTTATCATGTTATGCAAGTGAGTGCACGTAGATTATACGTCTAAATCGTATTCTACGTTGCCGCAGGGTATGGGAGATGTCGGTTATGGGCGGGGTAACGAGGTGCATTATGCCATGATGAAATGGCTTGCTGATTTTAAGTATGATTGGAACAAAGACAAGGAGCTCGTCACTATGTGTCGTGTCTTTCGTAGAATTTGCTCCATTGACATGGACAGTGTGAAGTTCTTGCGAACTTGGGTGTCAAACGAGTCGCACAAAGTCAACGTTGGAGAGAGTAGTGAGATGACTCTATTGTATTGCGAGATGGCTCTGTTTGATCAAGTTGGATGAGCCGCATTCAGGTGACGATTCTTTACCATCAAGTAGTGCTTCACACCTGAAATATTGACTAATGCGACCTCAGAAATATACTTCTTTCATAGGCTGCGACGTACTTAGTTGAAGTTTTCTATAATGTTGACATCATATTGATCTCATAGCATTCTCATATTATGTCATGTACGCTACTATACATGCATGGTTTGGTGGCCGATGGCCATGCTTTCGTCATTGAGTATTGTGTATAGTACTGCGTGCATAGTATTGGTGGCTGTACTTTTGTAATTTCATATACAATATAGTGTTCCATACATGTAGATATGGTGTCTATACTTCAGTTACTTCTTTTGATGTATGCTATGTAGTTGTTGCATTCTAGTACTCATAGTGGTATTTTGGCTTCTAGTAATGGTTACTACTAGGGCTGGAGATCAACGGAGGGGTGTGGGTCGCTCTACACCAACTGTGGGAACGTTTCTACATGAAGACAATGCTACGGTGGCTCGAGAGAATGCGGCTGAGAGACAACGACGTTCAAGAGCAAGAAGACGGGAACTGGAGGAGAGGTCGTTTCAACTAGTGTCGGTAGCTACGGATCCACGTCAGGACTTATTTGACCGTAGAGATGTGCACAGGGTCTCATCACGCATTTCGAATTTCATTCTGAAGGAACTTGTGAATGCTGGAGAGGGTTCTATGTTTAGCCAGGCTGTATTGGAATCAGTGTTTTCTAACAAGAAGGTAGCCTTGCATTTGCCTGAGTGTTACCGTAGTCACGCTGAAGTTCAAGCTAGCCATGCATTTCTGGAATCATATAGAAATGAATTGCGGCTATTGAAAAACCCGTGCTCTAAGGAAAAACTTGTACGGAAGAAGGCCTTGTTGGAGGCTGCGGTGAGTACCGATGTGTCGGGCGTACGAGCGTTGTCGAAGGTTCTAGGTGCAAATCCTAAGTGCATTGTTGCAGCAGTGCGACGTCGCCATAGTCTACAGTCAAGCGGGTCCTCCATTTTCATGTTGGCTGAGCGAAAGAAGAGGCGTGGTCTGTCCGCGATCGCGAAGGACCTAGTTATAGCGTGGTGGTGTTCAGAAACACGTGTCAGTCCTAACAAGAAGGACGTAAGGAGAAGACGTTTAGGGCCACATGTATACGAGACGCATGCGACCCACCTCCTCCTCGAGAGTCAGGTACTTCTAAGCACCTTCTACAGTTTGAAATTAAACTTTGTGTAGGGAGAGTATTGTACTGCTACAATAGTGATACATTCTTTGTTTCAGTGTGTTGTATACTTAATAAGTCCTAAGTAGTACACCTGAATTGTATTCATCTATCTTTCTGGTCATTTGTCATATACCAATATTCTTCTACATACTTGGCAGGTCTAAACGATGTATATACTTAGGAGTCTTTCAGAGGGTACATTCTAGAATATTCTTGCATGGATATTTATACGTAATCCATCCTCAGACATGAAGGGTCTTATTGGGGGATGGTTATACTTGGTCACACTATTCCTGTGTGTATGCAAGTGGTTTGTACAAAACCCATGCATACCCAGTACAAAGTCCTTGTATGTTGACATACTTGGTGGAGGTCTACTGCATACTTCATAAGTCCTTCTTAGGTATGTCCTTCCCATGTGAGTCTGTAGTTATATACACTTTGAGGGAGTTCATACTCATTGTCCAACAGATGGGTATATACTCATATAGTCTTTGTCTGTATACATAGTCCATCCTTAGACATGAGAGGTCCAATGTCCAATGGTTGTATACTTCGTCACACTATTCCTGTGTGTATGTACATGGTGTGTACAAAACCTAGGATGTCCAATGCACAGTCCGTGTATGTTGACATACTTGGTGGAGGTCTACTACATACTTCAGAAGTCTTTCTTAGGTATGTCCTCCCCATGTGGGTCTGTAGTTATATACACTTTGAAGGAGTTCATACTCATTGTCCAACAGATGGGTATATACTCATATATACTTTGTCTGGATACAGTTGTACATAGTCCACCCTTTGACATGAGGGGTCCAATGTCCAACGGTTGTATACTTGTGGATGTCCTTTGCATACTTCAGAAGTCCTTCTTAAGGTATGTCCTCAACTAGATATATAATTACAGGCACTTTAAGGGAGTACATACTCATGAATAACTCACTCGTTGTTTACTAATGTATACTCTGTGAGGGTATGAACATATAGTCGGTCGTCATATCTTTATTGAACACAAAGGTCAATATTTGAATGTTTTTATTGTGTGAAGCTGTCATGTCATCTTGGGACCATGCATGCTTTGTACTTCGAAGATAGGCACATGGTATGTCTAGAACAGTGGTTATAGACATATACACTTCGATTGGGAATGTTGTACACATTAATGATGGTGACATGCGTGGTACCTCGTGCAGGCTTCGATATACGACCGATTTAGGGTTGCGCATTCAGATGAGCCCATCTCCATGCGCGCATTTGAAAGACTGATGCCGTATTTCGTGAAAAAATGCAACGACAGGAATGTTTGTTGCTGTAGGTACCACGTGGAGCTTGACATATTGCGTCAAGCCCTACAGTTGGTCAGAGACTCAAGTAGAGGTTTCCACACTGGATATTCTTGCCAATGTAGATGCGTAGTATGTTCTAGTGAGAATGGTGTCCCATGTTCGGCACATTTGAAGAGCTTCGATGGAGTCACTAAAATGTGGGAGCTAGTTGTATGTCAAAAGGAGGAGAATGATGAATTTCACCGGCTAGAGTGTCTGATGGGAGAGTGTGGGAGATGTGGAGGACATACGCTGCCAATGTGCCCGCTGGAGACCTCAACGACGGAGTTTCGACTGAAGTGGCGCCGATTCGATATGCATGTGGTGGGAGTTGGTGACGACGGGAGACCTAAGAAGAGAATAGGGGAAGTGTACATGGAGACCTCCCTCAGCGATTTCTTTGACTATCTGCGGCCAAAACTGCACAAATTTATTACTCACAATTTTGTAGCAAGATGGCAAGACGTGCAGTGGAGAGTCAGCATGGAGGAGCTGCCGCGGGATGTTATACTATTGCATGTGGATTTTGCAGAGAATTATACGTTTGAGATTCAAAATGAGATCCAAAGCATGCATTGGCAGTCGACCCAGATTACGATACTAGTCCACATTTCGTATCGATATGTTCATGATTGTGAGAGTATGGTGAAAGAGTCTCACTTTTATGTTTCAGACGATAGGACCCACGATACACTCTTTGTGCAACATTGTTTCATCAAGCATTGGGAGTGGCTGACTCAACGTGGTAACCGGGTCCAACGCCACTGGGTGTGGAGCGACGGCTGCACAGGTCAGTTTAGCCTCGACTCTTGTATTATGTAAACACATCTTAGGTTATGTTGACGATGTAGTTGTGAAGCTCATGATATACAACCGTAGAGTATTAGAGTCATTACGTTAGCATCCCTAGATGCATATATGGTCAGTAGCCAAATTGGGGGTGGGCAATTGGCTTTGCAGGACAATTCAAGGGGGCCCGCTGCATGTACTTTGTGAGTAGATATCCGAGTTTGACAGGAGGCTGCCAAATGGAGTGGAACTTCTTTGGAACGGGACACGGGAAGGGAGAGTGGGATGGGGCAGGTGCAGTGGTGAAGAGGGCGTTGCGCACGGAGCAACTTCACAACCCTTGGCGCAAACTACAAGATGCGAGGGACGCTGTCGATTTCTTGGAAGAGAGGTTGGAGGGCTTGGTAGGGAGCTCGGTTGGCGACTCAAAAATGGTGTCTGAGCGCTACTTTCATTTCATTGCAGTCAATGCAGTGGACCGCCGACATGGCCACGGCTGCCATACTATTCCAGGTTCTCGGAAGCTCCACTCCATTCGAGGAGTGTCCGCCTTGGATCCGACGTCGTTGCTGGTACGTGACTTAAGTTGTTACTGTTCATCGTGCTTGGATGGTAATTGGGCAGCATGTGAGAAGGTTGCACACGTGAAGCCATGGACGGTTGTGAAGTTGGCACCCACGGAATTGACATTCGCTAGAGAAAAGATGCAGCAGGCACAACAGGATGAAGGAGATGAGGACGCCTGGGACTACACTATGGATGAGAGCCTAGGAGAGTTGGTTGAAGTCGGCGACAACTTTGCCATTCCAGCGGACGAGGATAACAAAGAGGGTGTAGACTTCTACATTCTCCAGTGCCAACGCCAAAAATCTGTCGTTCTGAAGAAATTTACCTGCGCTTGGGGCGGTTTATTTGACGTGGGACAACACACAATTGTTGGAACCTACTATCAGAAGTGGGGCACAAGTCAAAACTCATATGTTTTCTTGAAAAACTCTCGTCTTGCCCATGTAGATGCAGCTTTGGTAGTTGCATGTAAATTTCTAATGGTTCCAGCTATACACAGGGTTAAAGGCGGTGACCCTGTGTACCAACTCAATGATGAGTCCATAGATGTCATTAGGACATCTCTAGAGAGTTTGTGAGCGAGCTCCCTGTCAGGCTACAATATGTGTTTACATTCTTCGTAGAAGCAGGTACAATATATTATTATAATATTGTAGTATATAGTACAATATTATCATGACTGAGTACAACAACGTTTTCTTGGGATTGTATATAGTAACCTAGGTAGGCAGATATCGGATTCAGGGTGGTTATAGGCAATTGTAGCCAGACATAGCGTATTACTGGAATGAGTATATTTTCATGGTCCTTGTATGATCATTGATCTTAGACAAAGGCTCTAGAACAAAATGGCCTTGGTCTAAAATGTTTTCATTTGATAACAATGCCTATCATAATTTAATCTCTTCATTTCTTCATTAAAGATTTTGTTTTGGCTGCATATGCGTAGTTTGAACCATTTCAGTATTACAGCACATATTTAGTATTACAGCACATATTTAGTAGTACAGAAGAAATTTTGAACTATGATTTGGTATTTTGTGTGGTATATTTGGAACACATGTGGTATATTTCACCCACATATGGTATATTTATGGTATATTATGTACACATTTGTACATATATTCAATGGATCACATACTGTCCAAGGCAGAAGAGCAGTTGACAAAATTATACAAAGAGAGTAGCTTTCAATGTTAGAAGTCCCAAATAATATTTAAACTTACTCAGAAATTGAGACACTATCGTCGATATGTTTGATGGCGGCTCCTTCTGTCACGACAACCTTTGCTTCCACATACGCACCGAAAGGTAGGAACCAAACTAGTCTTGTCATGGAAATCTATCCCATAGTCCCATGTGAGCTCCTCACCCGCCAAAACTAGTTGATTGATAAAGAAGGCGACGTGATAGTAGCCCATCAAATGTGTCTCAATGATGACCGGGATCTGCAACAAATTTGCGTCATAGCATCTGCGGGGAGTACAAACAAACAAGAATTAAATGTAGCATTCATGTTTCTATATCATAGTAATCCGACTGAAACATGGTGTGCACATATGTCCATCCGAAATCACTTACCTGTGGTTTAAAAACCTACAGACATTTCCACGATAGGTCGCATCAATCGAGAGACATTCTGCATCGCTGAGCTGGTCTTCTAATCTCCACTTCGCATCCAAGTTTAGGGCATACTTACCATGGCTGCGCATTCGGTTATCGAGATCCTCATTAGATATAACCTCTCCAACAAACTCGAAGACAAATGCGCCTATTGGCAAATCTTCCAGCGTCTTAATGCCCCATCCCTTTTGGTCGTTCACCCAAAAGACCTGCAAAAATAAGTGCAAAGAGATGTAAAAACTCGCTTGCATAAACGATTAGGCATAAATCATTTACAATACAAATGATTTTGAAGGTGGAAATGGACAACACTCATACATCATGTACGAAGCACCGCACCTGCAGTTTGCGTGTCACTCCCTTTTGCACAACACGATTAGCACAAAGGGAACTGCATTGACAAGATGTCCCACATTCTTTTATAAAGGTCCGTGTTATATGTCCAATACAGCTCCCGTCGAAATTATTAGAACAACCTGCACTATCACAGTATTCATACAAAGTCGTATCCATTGCTAAAGTCTCATTCAACGCCTGCAAAAGAAGATTAACAGAGAAATCAAGAACTTCCATTGAGACGGCCAATGTTACCATCCACAACATATTTAAATGTTCATTGATGCATAACAACTGTGTCTTACCATTTCAACATAGTGCTCATGAAGGAGGCCGTCTTTAGTGTAGGGGGCACAATCCGCAGCAAAATAAGCACATGGGCATGTGTTCCTCCTTCCCACTCCGCACGCATAAACACACCTCTGGCAGCCACCCCCTTGCAATGCGGTCATGTCTAGGTCTACACAAACAGTTCCACTTAATGAGCTCTCTAAAATATACTCAAAATCATTGGGTCCCAGATATGTGTCTTCTTTGACAACCACGTCTATGGGAATCCGCTCAACACCATCGGATAAATCATATGACTTTTGTAATGCTTCTACAACCTGCAAACATACATGCAAAACGTATTGATTACACAACCACTGAACTCTTGTACCCATGTACAATATATGATAGGCAACAATGAAATAAATACTATAGCTATGGTAACAGAGAAGTATACTTTGAAATTAATACATGATCCACGGTTTAGTAAAGTACATAATACATGGAGAACACAGAGGTAGTAAAGTGTATATCATATATAGGCTCCGCGTGGCCGAGGGCACCAATGCAATTCATGTAGGATCACGTACATGTGTTATATGTATGGCGACGCACCGTCTCCATACATATTGCTAGTGCTAATATGAGAACCCTGAACCCAACACTAACGTGAAAACTAACGCAGAGTGCCATTACACATTGGCAGGCCACAAAATGGGAAAATGCCTGACCCGCATATAGTGGCTACATAAACGAACACTATGCAGAAAACAATACACTACTTCTTGCTCCTACTTTTTACCTTTGCAACTTTCGAGTCGTCACCGTCGGTGTCCACTACGTCGTCACCACGTACAGACTCAAATCTCTTCCTCTTATTCCCCCCCTTTTTCCCTGTACCTGTGAAGCTGACGTCTTCAGAAGGTCCATCACCGTGTGTCCTCATCTTCAAATTTCCTTTCCCCCTTGTTTGTGCTCCAACGTTGTTACTCTCTGGAAGAGCACTTGAAACCCCTTTAGCTGAAAAAGCCCCATTCTTAGCCTTTGAAGACTTCATCTCCGCGATCCTGTCCTGACATTCTGCTATCAATCGAGCCTCCGCTAGAAGCATGTTCTCGTCATCCAAGTCCTGAGTATCATCATCCGATGAATTACTTGCTGCAGTCAGGATCCATCATGCATCAGTACACGTAGGTATACTAGTCGACGCACATGTATATATACATTAGCTTTATAATTTGAAAGGCGATGCTCCTTAGATTGAAGCAAAGAGCAGCATGCACAGACATTGTGCTTAATGAAGTGAGACATACCTTCTTTTGCGTTGCCCTGCTTTGTATTCGGAGGCAATGCTTGGCCTTCACCGCTCTTGCGCTGAAGCGGCGAATCCTGCTTCGGTGGTGATACAGCTATAGCTGCAGTAGATGATGTAACAACCGTGCATGCTGGTTGCAAGGCTATCGTTGGCTGCTCGGCCGGTTCTCGAACTCGAATGTTGGGTCTAATCACTCTTGTAGGTGTCATGGCAGCTGATGTCATCCCGTCCAACGCTCTCATTGGAGTAGTCACAGCATCGACCAGTCCTGCGCCATAGGTAGCTCTCCTTGGAGTGCTGACAAAATGTTCCACTGGCAAAGAGTACAACGCTCTTCGTGGAGTGAGCATGACATCGTCCACCTCTAACCCGCCTACAGGTCTCCTTGGAGAGGGAACTACATCAATAGCTCTCTTCGAAGGGGAAGACTTATCAACCTTTGGTAACTCGTGGACACTAGACCCCCTACAACTGTCAAGGGCTGGTTGCCCTGTCAACTTCAGAGAACGAGTTTCCATGTTTTGAGGCCTACCACCTCCCTTTGCCTCAAGATACCTACTATCACTTATGACAGAACTGACCTTCACTTGGCTAAACTCACCCGCGCTTTGCGTGCATGTGGTGGTTGAATTGGGATTGTGATGCACATGGGAAGAATCTGCAATAGGAGGTTCAAACGTACAATTACATCAGTAAGAATAGCACAGAACGACGCAGCAATCACCTCCCATTATGCATGGCCGTCACTCAAGCAAACCCCCAAAGAATATTTGCTTAATATACAAAGCACTGTCAATATAATCCACAGATATGCACTACACTACGCTACGGTACCTACTGCCCAACCACAATATACACCCTTAAATATACATGGTTCCGGGGTACACAGTCGTAGAGGGTATATATCTTTTAGGAGTGTATATTTCTCGAGGATATATACCCCTCAAGGGTATACACTTAAACCGATACACACTTCCACAGGTGATAGTGGTATATACCCTACGTAAGATATACACCCCTGCCTCCCATGGGCATGCACCTTCCCCGTCAGTCAGATGTATACCCCTTGAAATGTTCCAACCAGTGTATACACCCACCCAGATATACTAGTACATACTGTTGTACAGTAATCTAGACTCCTATCCTATTACCCCTAGCCTATCCTATACCTGATCCCTAGTATACAACCCACTCACATAATGTATACACTCCACAGGGGGTAGTCACACTTGCAGTAATGCCTGAACCCCACCCACGGTATTAACATCCACCGAGTCTACTTTTGGGAACCGCGTGTGTATACCCTCTACCGAGTATATACACACCCATCAACGCCTAAACATCCACCGAGTGTATGTACTGCATGCAATGTAAACACTTCTAACAACTATATACACCACCCAGGTAAAATCAAAATCCATGCATACACTCCACCCAGAGACACTCCACTTAGGCATACACCGTTGCATGCATATTCTTTACACGTCTATAGTAGCAAATAGTATTTTGAGGTATTCTATATATCCTAAGCCCGTACTAGAAAGCATATCAGAGGATAAAGAACAACAGAATACACAAACTCAATAGTTATACATGAGCAGGCACAGACACAATCACGATTGAGGTAGTACTAAACATACAAGACACACTGTATGGTAGCATTGAACATGTTCTTGACATTGATAGCATACTTATAAAGAGCATACCAAAAGTGTACCATGAATGAAACACTTACCAATTGTAGTGCAGTTCTTCTTGGCCGATAGTGTACGTGCCGAAATTGCCATTACCCGAGAAAAGTTACAATCCAAAGTTTCAGCCTCCACTTGAAGGTCACCCAGCAACTCCCCGTATCCATTAGACTTGTACCACTCTGGATGGACCAACCCGCAATTCTTCGACGCACACTTTGAATTCGATTGAAACCACAGCCTCACACACCACGGGTGATACACATGCTCACAACTACATATATGGATGTCATTGTAAGGAAATGGAAGATCACATACCGTGCATGTCCTCCATTTCAATGTGTTCCATCCCTTACCCTCTACTTCCTCGAGGTACACCATGGGGTGCGGAGAAACGGATAGACCGCTCTGCCCAGCCTTCAAAGTCCCTACGAGCTTCAACAAGTCCTTGGCCTGCTTCTCCAAGATGTCTTCTTTCCACTCCAGTCTGGCAATCAATGCAACTTTGCATTCGTAATCAGCCTTGAGGATCCCAAGCTTGTCGCCTGCTTCTCTGAACATGTCACCATAAAAATCATTCTGCACCCGCAGGTGTTGCAACTGCCCTTGGTCCTTGCATTCATCCATACGCTTCCTTGCAGCGATCACAGTTGCCTCCATGGTCTCAACTAGCTGAGCTTGACTCACGAGTTGCTGGTTTAGATGGTGGAGATCGTTTTTTGCCACCTCAAGCTCCTTCTTTGTTGCCTCAGTCTCCAACCCCACCAGCGGAAGAAGCTCCTGCACCTCTGTCCTCTTCTTCTCCGTCCACAAAGAGCTTTGAGAGGCGTTGCTGTCCAACATTCCTGTAGAAGCTTCGGCACCCTCTCGCTTCACCGAATTCCCTCCCTCAAAAAAGCACACCAATCCCTCCTCTTGCACAATTTCAGGAAGAGACTTACCAGTAATGCGCGATTTTTCCTTCACCAATCCCATCATCTTCTTGCGCCAGGCAGACCTCTGGTTTGTGTTTGTGATAGTAGCAAAACCCGCCCAGTCCACTTCAACCCCCTTGACCACCTCTGCAACAACTGCGACCGCAAAGTCCTTCCCTACAAGCTTTGAGTGAGGCACCTGCGGCTTTTGATAACAAATGCAATAGTAGCGGTTTATTGCATTTGTTATTGCCGTATCCGCGACCTTCCTGAATGAATAACCGGACTTACCCAATCGCCTCGGTCCAAAAATCACCATGAGGTCATTTTCCGTGACATCATGCTTCTCCCCGTGCTTGTGCGGATTCAACCCACCTGCGTGTAGCTTGTACTGGTCTCGGAATTGCTCATATGTAACAGCACGAGGCGGCGCGCCTCTGAGCATCATCCCCATCTTCAGCTCAATGTCCTCCAATTCAGACCCCTTCTCATCGCTACTGTCGTCGATATTCTCCACCTTATCGTCCTCCTCCTCTCTGGCCTCCTCCTCCTCTCTGGCCTCCTCCTCCGTGTCAGACTCATCTCTATCATCGGTGTTGTCAATCCTTCGGATGGCCACCTCTTTCTTCTTAAGCCCACGGTGTCCCCTTTTGTCTTGCCTCTTCATACCGGATGAAGCCAGTACTCACGTCCAGCAGCACCTACCAGACATGCACAGGACGTGATAGTTTAATTTTAAACTAAAATATACTTCAGTGACTATACTATATTACAGTGAGAAATATACAATGTCTCATACGGTATACCACGGTGTATTACAATGCTCAATTGTAAATTCCAGAAAAGGTAGCATAGTTTTCCAAGAATGCACGCATATGAACTAAACTAATGTGGAGTACATATTTTATATACAGAACTTAAATAGGACTATTGATCGTCCAATACACCCAAAATTGCATGCACTGGCATCCTAAAATATACATCCCTGACGAGTATACTCCCCCCCACAGA
Source organism: Bryoerythrophyllum caledonicum (assembly GCA_963971425.1). Lineage (NCBI taxonomy): Eukaryota > Viridiplantae > Streptophyta > Bryopsida > Pottiales > Pottiaceae > Bryoerythrophyllum > Bryoerythrophyllum caledonicum. The sequence continues at coordinate 3,295,089 of OZ020515.1, forward strand.
GTGGTAAACCATATGCAAATATATACCCCGCCTAGGAATATAACCACATTAGAAAACTTCGATCCATGTGTAAACCCTACGCAAATAGAAACCCGCAGAAAGAAGCACCACCTACGTATACACCCTGATGGGTATGCACCCAGATGGGTATGCACCCTGATGGGTATGCACCCAGATGGGTATGCACCCTGATGGGTATGCACCCTGATGGGTATGCACCCTGATGGGTATGCACCCACATGGGTATGCACCCACATGGGTATGCACCCACATGGGTATGCACCCACATGGGTATGCACCCACATGGGTATGCACCCACATGGGTATGCACCCACATGGGTATGTACCCACATGGGTATGCACCCACATGGGTATGCACCTTAACCCGGATATACGATCCCAGCCGGGTATACATAAGTACTGGATTAGACACCCAAACCCAGATAAGCGACATTTCCCGGATACGGATATCCACCTAGGTAAACACCTCAGCCCATGTAAACCCTAAACCAACCCAGGTATGCATATCAATGGAGGTATATACACCAACCCTAGGTATGGCCCCAAATCCAGCTACAATATTGATACAATTGTATAGTTACCCCACCTAGATATACACTGTAACCCATGTATGAACATCCACACAGATATGCACATGAATCCATGTATGCACAGCAACCTAGATATTACTCTAAACCCGACGTATTTACCGAAGACGTATAATTTCAACACTAAACCGCAAACATGTTAACCACCACGACAGTGTGACCATACAATAAAGCAGACCATATCAATCATATCACCAACGTGTACATGGAAACGTACATTACCAAAGTTTCACCGCTTTTTGTAAGCAACCCTGAAGCAGTTGGCCAACTCTTCGTTGTTAGCTCACGTCCTCCACTTGTATGGAATCGTCAGGAATTAGCCTAGACACTCCTTTCCCAATCCATTACAATTCAGATGTTCACATCATTGTAGTAGTAACCTTAAACGAACTGGCCTAGCACCTCATTGTAGATTCACAACTAGCCACGCACTTAAGTACGTGTTGCGCTCTCTACTCACACATTAGAGAAGAAGCAAAAGAACAACTAAACAAATTAAAAACTAGAAAGAGAGCAAACTTACCAATGAGTTCTAGTGCTTTATCTCCACAGCCCTGAAGTGGTCGGGTAGAAATCCGTTGCAGATTCACAAAAAACTTGTATGGATCCCTGAACAATTGTACGCTCACAACAACTTTCTCAATCACCTACAGAGGCTACAGTTCACGTGTACATTAATCAAGTTGGAACCTGGAGCAAACAATTTGTTTCCAGCCATGGACGATCTTCCACATCCCAATCAACTAAAACACACATGTAATGAAACGAACAAGCCTTGATGTCATTTTACACTGATTAGCAAGCTGCGGAAACGAGATCAGCTTACATTTAGAAAACAGTACTTGCAAGCACACACCCACAACGTCCAAGCACTCCCCACACGTCCCCTACCTACGTACGTGCTAGGGAGATCCACGTGTATTAAGCTAGAATAAGAAAAAAAAATGAGAAATGCAAAACATAAACTGTAGGCAATGTCTTACCAAGAACAAAACGGCGTCGCCACCCCGAGCACGAACTGCGATCCAGGAGCTCCTCCTTCAGCTGCGATCCAACTTCAACGCCTCTACGGTCTTCACATAGAGTGTGGTTCGTTGCCCGACCCTCCTCCGGATACAAACTTCCACGTACAGACACCGAGTGCACGTTTGAGATTCAAAATGAGACCCAGAACTTGCAAGCACACCCTAAACACGTCCCCTACCTACTTACGTGCTACGTCGATCCACGTGCATTAAACCAGATGGAGGGAAAAAAGCATGAGAAAAGCAAAACAGGAACAAGGTGCACTGTCTTACCAAAAATACAACGCCGTCGCCACCCCGAGCTCCAATTGCAATCCAGGAGCTCCTCCTTCAGCTGCGATCCGGAGGCAACGCCTCTACAGTCTTCATATACACTTTGTGTCGTGGCCCGACCCTCCTCCCGAGACAATTTCCCAAGCACAGACACCGATCGCGCACCGCTTTTCGGGAGCGCTAAACCCTATGACCTCCAGCACCTCGCCCGCCACAAACAGCATGTCACCTAATATAATCACAATACTTCTAACATGCAAAATCTATGAGCTCTCTCTCTACAACTGTAGTGATTGAATACCTTGACATGAGCTGCACTTGAATTGCGAAGTTCAATCGTGGCGTGCACCAGCTCCGCCTCTACTTGCTTCCGAATGTTTGGCCATCGCCTCAGTTCAATTCACTCAAACTCAGCGGCGCCAAGGAGGAGAGCAAACCACAACCGCGCGAGAAAAAACATACACTGGCCGGCCTGGAACTCGTCGACCCAGGAACCCCTCGAAACCCGCGCCCAACACATTCATAAATTCAGCGCCACGTGGCTTCATCCCACGCGTCCAGATTAATGCGCCGTTGTTTGTAGTTATGTCAGGTACCATCACATATTTGACGGCGAGGATTAGCAACCACCACTTGGATGGACGGTCCTCAACGCTCGCGACCTCTTACAAAGGGCTCCATGAAAAACATACTCAGTAGTATATTTTTTTTGCCCAAAAGTGAGTAAGCTTAGTGGACTTATACCCATATGTAGTCATATTTTTGAGGACCTGGGTGGGAACGGCTACAGGAACGGGACATATGCTCTCCTGCCCGGTTCCCAGAGTCATGCTCTGAGTGCTTACTATGTGTAGTCATAGTAATGTAGTCATATGGTAAGGGTAATTGGTTTATGTATGACTAATTGTAGTAAGATAGTTGGTTTGGGTGACTACACGCAGTCATGTAGTAAATAATCTGACTAGTAGTAGTCATATATGTCAATCAGATGATTTTGAAGTCCTCTACTCGTTGGCTCAATAGGTGAGTGCTGTGAAATTTGAGTAGGTCCATAATCTCCACTTACATAATAACTTCCCTGTTCTACACTACTATGTTTGCGCGCAAATTTTCTAGGATGTCAATTTAGGGCACCATTCTAGAAACACTTTTAAATACACCTTCAAAAATTAGTAACTAATTTGCAAGAGAGTCCAAAAATCATGATTCCACTTGCTCTATCTTCCCACTTGCTTTCCAGATGCACGAAATTGCCTTGTAGGCTTAACTTTCATACAGATTTCCCATGCTCACAAAAAGCCGTTATTGATCACATTCCCATATTTTTTTGAGACGTCAAAGTGACTGCAAAATAATGTAGTCATGTGGACGGTTTTCTTTACTACAATTAATAATGAATACGAAATCCGATAGTCATCTAGACAGTTTCTTTTACTTATATTAGTAATGAATTGCATGTTAGCAAAAACTATGAATACAACTTCAAACGATTACTGACTACTTGCAAAAGAGTCTAAAACTCATGATTAGCACTTGCTCTACCTTTCCACTTACTTTCTAGATGCACGAAAACGCCTTCACTTTGCTTTAGATTTCCCATGCTGACACATTGGGCTATAGTTGATCACATTCCCATATTTTTTTGAGACATCAAAGTGACTGCAAAATAATATAGTCATGTGGACAGTTCTCTTTACTACAATTAGTAATAAATGCAAAATCACATAGTCATGTAGACTATTTCCTTTACTTATATTAGTAATGATTTGCATGTTAGCAACACCTATAAATACAACTTCAAACAATTACTGACTACTTGCAGAAGAGTGCAATACTCTTGATTAGCACGTGCTCTATCTTTCCACTTATTTTCATGATGCACAAACTTTTTTGAGATGTCAAAGTGATTGCAAAATACTGTAGTCATGTGCACAGTTTTTTTTACTCATACTAGTAATGATTGCAACATTACATAGTCAACTGGAGAGTTTTCTTTACTTATATCGGTAATGAACTGCCTTTCTCTATACAACTCCAATTTGTTAACTGTGCAATCTCTGTGACTACTCCTTAGCTATACCAAAATTCTACAGATAGTAGTTGGGCTCCTACACTCCTACTGTGGTGACTCATCATTGTAGCCCGCCTCTGTATCCTCCATTTGCAGAGCAAGTTGCTCCTTGTTGCTAGACAGCTCCCTAGAACTTGATAAAATAGGTGGCATTGCTGCGGTATTGTCAGTGACATTCTGTGCCATCAATCCCTGAATTTCAGCATCGTCCCGTACGCTTAGGCAGTGTAGATCTGGTCTTCCCTCAGCCATGGAGGTCACTCTCACACTTCGTGCCTCCTTGCGTAAAACAACCTTCCACCCAGGATGTGCCACATCGTCAACACAGAAGACTTGTTGAGCATGAAGAGGAAACGCAAACGAATTTGATGAGTACAGAATGGTACGATCTATGTTCACAAGAGTGAAACCGTACTCATCTCTCTTCATAGTTGCCCGTGGCCCAATCCATGTAGCTTGGATCCATTTACAATACAGGAGCAGTAACTCAAACTTCCCATAGTCAGCACATAGTCCCCCAAACCCCGGCCAGTTGAAGGTGAAGAGATATCAGTTGAAGAAAAGAATGCAAGAAAGGAAAGACAAGCCAAAGCACATTCGGCATGACCATTGGATAAAGTTGTCAAAACTCATCTTGGAGGAGAAAAAACAGCATGAAGCAGAGAAGCTGCGATACAGCCGAGCCCAAGTAAGGAAGCCGTCTTCAGCCGGGCGCAACAGGAATATGTTCGAGTCCATTTGGTTAGTTTTCACTCTATGTTTTTATGTCTTTCATGACAATCATTCCAAGCTTTGTAGACTGCCAGCAAAGTCAAATGATCACTGGTACTTGGAAAAACTTGCATCTATTCAGATTTAGTTTTGTCAGAAGTCCATTACAGCTCCTGATCTCAAAGGCTGTATAACTGTGCCATAGCGCAAATCAGGCCTTGAAGGGACTAGGTGCAGTCATCAAAACCGAGTTTGTGCTTGTTTTTAGTCATCTCGTTCAAATTCGTGACTGTGCAGTCATCGAAACCGAGTTTGTGCTTGTTCTCAGTCATCTCGTTCAAATTTGTGACTCTGTTTAGTCATAGAGATGTCCGACCAGGTTAACCCATCCTTTTTTGAGGACAATTGACGGCAGCAGCTCATTCCTCAACCCGCGAGACTGTGTTGAAGTTGGTCACATTTTCCAAGTCCAGTCCTTCCTGCACGTCTTGCTTGTTGCCTTGCAGAAGCCCGCGAAGTTTTGGTGATAACCCGACAACGTAGCAGATTCCTGCAATCGTGAGAGAAGCCTCATCAATTGGCACTAATCATGCAGCACTAACTAGGGAATGTAACATCTCCTGTGCAGGCCATTGAGCTGGAGAGAAGCCCAACTAGGGGTGAAATTGAAAGAGAGCTTGCACGGGTCAAATATGCCCCTCGAAGACTCATTCCGGGAAAGGAAACCTCCCCGAGTAGCCAAGTGTCTGATGCACAGCGAGAGCACGATAGTGATTGGCGGAGATCCATTGAGAAGAACATTGAACGCATCATGCAGCACCTGCAGATTCCCGTTGTCACCCCCACGAAGGCAGCAAGTGAAAAGAGCAGCTCCAGCTCAGAGTCCACCGGCTCCGACACTTCACAAAAGGCAGATGACGTTCACAAAAGTATCTTGGCACTACAGGTACGGATAGCATTTTGATGTGTGTTGTGCCTTGGTTCTTGCAACATTCAATGTGCCTAGGATTTTGTGACTGTTTGTAGTCATTGATATGGAATGAGTGACCAGGCTTTACTAGATGCAGTCATTGTTAACCGGAGATTTAGGCTTATTAGAAGCTCCAGGTAGTAATTTTTTGAGTTACTAAGTAGTTCTATTGGTAAAAAGTAACCAGTGGATGAATCTGGACAGTGGATGAGCCTGTCCGAACTGACATTGGATGACACTATCCAGTCGGGACTTTGGATGAACTGTCCAGATTTTGGATGAAACTATCCGGACATGGATGTCATCCATCCGGACACCTTTCATCCATTAAGGCAGATTAGGGTTTGGAGGGGTTAGAGAGCCGCCTCTTAGGCTTTGGAGGTGCTCTTCTCTTCCTCTCTCTTCTCTTGTGGGGGCTGATCTCTTGTGGTGTTGCAACTAGAGGGTAGAAGTGGGGTTAGAGAGCTAGGAAGTGAAGTTAGTGTGTGGATCTAGGGTTAGAGTGAGTATGGATGTGGACTTTGTGGACGTGTGAGGAAGTAAAGCAAGACTTTGCTACTATCTATTGTGTGTTTGTCTTAGGGTTTGAAGGTGTGAGTAGATCTTGGTGTTTGAAGAGCATTTGTGGTGAAATTGGGTTGTGGGTATTGTAGATCTGGTCTAAATACACTAGATCTGATGTAGATCTATCTTGATCTACTAAACCCTACTCAAATCTGGAGTATTAGAGTGAGAAAACATCCAGATTAGTTGTGGGTATCGTCTGATCTATTGCAATCTGGTGTGGAAACACTAGATCTGATGTAATCTGATGTAATGATGAAATCTCCCTTTAACAGTCATGAATCTAGAATACGTGATCAATATTAGTAATGAAGTTAGAATATGTGACTTCTCACAGTCACCAGTTTTGAATATATTACTATTCATAGTCATAGAATTAAAATTAAGCACCAATTCAGTCCCAGCTGATCCCTGTTTTGTGTATTTTTTTACTTTTATAGGTTGTACAAGAAACCTCCGACCCCGAGTTGAAGAAGGGTGACCCTGTGAGACCGAAGAAAAACGTGAACGCACCAATGAGCTCAACTGTAAGTGCCATGACCTACATCTTGGAATGTTGTGTCTTAGTTCTGTACAAATTCAGTATGCCAAGTTTGTGACTATTTTTAGTCATTCATATGGAACGAGTGACCATGCTTGACTAGAGACAGTCATGAAGTTGGAATATGTGACTGAGATTAGTAATGACGTTAGAAGACGTGACTTCTCACAGTCATAGAATTTAAATAAGTGCCATGAGCCTTGGAGAAGTACATCTTTGTATCAAGGCAGCAATTCAGTCCCAACTAATCCTTGTATTGTGTGTATTTTTTTTAATATAGGTTGTACAAGAAGGGGAGGGCCCGGAGTTCAAGAAGGGTGACCCTGTGAGACTCAAGGGACTTGAAGAAGGGGAGGAGGATAAAGTTGTGGCATTCGGGAAAGTGCAGAATGTATGATATAATGTAGTCACCACCACAGTACTATGTGTAGTGATAAAACCGTTGATGTGATCACTAATATCTCACTACAATTCGTCATAGCATTCAGAAGCTATTTCAATATTCGTGACTATGGGTAGTCTAATAGAAGTGACTCCAAAGAGTCCTATTCTCCAAACTCAATGTATGACTCAATGCGTGCAAGATCTCATTACTATGCGCAGTGATAAAATCAATCATGTATTAACTGATACCTCACTACATTTAGTCATACCATTTGGAAGCTATTTGAGTATTTGTGACTAGGGGTTGCCAAATAGATGTGACTCCAAAGAGTCACGTTCTCCCAACTCAATGAATGACTCAATTTAGTCACCAACTCACTACTATGCGTAGTGATAAAACCAGTATTATGTTGACTTATACCTCACTAGAAATAGTCATTCATTCAGTCACTATTTACATATGGATGACTACGTGTAGTCATACATATATGACTATATAGAGTCATATGGACCCAAGTCCCACTACAGGTCCCGTTTTGAGGTCCCAAAACACTGTGGGAAAGCAGTATTGGGAACAAGAAGTGTCCGATATGACCCCCAGTCAGATTGTCCGAAGCGACTAAGTCAAAATGACTGGAAATAGTGCTAGTCACATTTTGGTTTATGCCCAACTGTAGTCATAAAACCTAGTCACATTGGGCTGGTTTTCTTGTAGTGGATGTTGACTGTTTTGATTGAATGTGTGAGTAGTATCTCAATGTGGCAAGTCAGGTAGAAAAAGAGAGCTATCTTTCCGCACATATATGCAAGGTGTGAATGATGGGACTCGTTTATCGTTTTTGATGTTGTAGTGACTTTGCTGAGGGGGAGGGTTCTGAGGGATGAGATTGATTTCTTGTTTTTTCCATGGTGGTGGTGTCAGCACCACTCCTTTTTCCTTGTCTTGAAGGGTCTGGTTGAGGGATGTGTTTCGTAGCATACGTCTACAGCAATAGATTATATTACTCGCTGTTTGGAAGTATGATTGTGCAGTGGGTGCAATTGTATGCGTCATTGTTGGGGTTGTTGGTGATGTCTTTGTTTGAAAGGGTTTTCTTGTGTTTGCCTTCTTCTGTTGTATGCTATAATTCTTGTTTCTGCTTCTGTCCTTCTCTTTCCCTCTTCTGATCCCCCTTCCTCTCTTCTTCTCTTAACACTTTTTAGTTCATTCTCTTTAGTTTCTTTGTAGTTCCTTGCCTTCACTCTTTTATTCATCTTTCTCTCTTCTTCTTCCTTTCTCTCTTACTTTCTTCTCCTTTTATTTTTTCTTTGTTTCTTTTGTTTCTTTTGTTTTGGTTTGGCGCGGATTGATGTTCAATTTTGGCGGAACGTATTCAAGAGCAGCAAAGCATGCAGTGGGCGACTTGGAGGGCTATCAATGATCGATTTAGGGTCGGAGAGACAACATGGAGGTCCGACTTAGGTGTGGATGTTAGTATGGCGTGGATAATTTGGGCCAGGACGATGGACAACGGAAGTCTAGGAAAAATCAGCTTCTGTGGATTCGGCAACAGAAAGTGACAGTCTGGGTGGAATGTCGGTGGCTCACCAATTTTCTACGAGTAAGAAGGCGTGAAGTTGGAAGTTGGAATGGATGAGAGAGTTGGACAAAGATGGAGCTGAGGGATTGCGCAATGAAAGTACTCGCAGGAGGTAGAATCGTCCAGTAGCAAGCGAAGATACAGCCTTGAACAATTTGTGCTGATGAATGAAGATTTCCGTAATGATTTTATTGGAAGATCTTCAAGATCAAATTTGTTGCATCTCCACACTGTGCCTCAATAATGACAAAATTGCTTGAAAAGTTGATGAGTTTCGGAGCTTTTCCTGTGGTTAGAAGATGGTGACCAAGGTGAAGGTATTTGTTTGTCGCAGTGACAAAGAAGGCGCGGAATGTGGGACCGTGCTTGTAATGGTATGGAAGCCATGCGGGCCTTCGTGAACTATTGTCCTGGAATAGGTTGTGTTTTTTTTTTCGCAAAAATTCTTGTGCGTACAGATATGTACAAACATTGCGGAATAAGTTTGGTGAAGTATGGATCGGTTTTTTGGAGAGATGAGAGAAGAGTAGCTCCGTAAAACCTGGTTAGGAGGGGTTTTTGGGTGTTAGGCGCAAATACGAGGCACACAATAATGAGGGCTGTTGGGCTCATTGTAAATCCCGGTGTGCATTTGTTTTTGTTGCTGAAAGGTATCTCTATGGTGTACAGAATGCATAGTGTTGGAGGGATTAATAGTTTAGATCTTCTGTTGCAAAGGCTGAATGGAGATGCAAAAAGTTAGTACTAGTTTGAGAGAGTAGATATGCTGCGGGGCTCTGTGTTGGCTCAGATCTAGATCTAGACTTTGTATCCTCCATATCTCCTCTCAACATATCAGATCTAGATTGAGATACCACAACTCCATAGAAATACCGCTCAACAAATCCCTCCCCAACCAGGATACAAGCACCTATCAAGAGAAGGGTTCACCATCTACATCAAACTCAAGACTTATGCCAAGACACAAAACTTGCTATTAGAGACCAACGACCTTCAAATCAGTTAAGCTATCCATTGAAATTCTGCACCTTTGTAATGCTTCAATATCGTGTTTGTAGAAATGGTACACATACATCAGTAGTTGTAACAATTGGTTTCATACCCAATCCCACATACAAAGCACCGAATAGTAGCATAGGTGGGGAAAGACTAACGTCGCAGGACAAGCAACCCCAAGCCCATCAACGACCTACAAAGCCGCAGCAGCAGCTCCCCAACAAGCCACAGGATGATAAAGTAGTTGCAACAGAGGTGACCAAACTAAGAGCAGCCTCAGCAACAACTCCACCTACGAAGCCCCAGAAGAAGAGACACCGATGGAACTCCGCCCATGCACGAACAAATACTCTCAAGATACCTGCGGCATCCACAACACCTCATCACTAACAAGACATATTCAACTCAACCATCACGGGCCACCTAGCACAAGACCCAGGAGTAGGCGCCACATCTCCTTCCATTGAGGTAAGCACACTAACCTTCTTCTCAACTCTCTTACATTGCAACGACAACAACAAAGAATGCAATTACAGCAGCAGCCGAAGAGAATGCAAGTACAGCAGCAACAACAGAGAATGCAACCACAGAAGCAGTGTATGCAGCTACAGCAGCAAGGAATGCAATTACAGCAGCAGAGAATGTACCAACAGCAGCAGCAGTAGAAAATGCTTTTCTAACAGGAGGGAATGCAAGTACAGCAGCCAAGAAGTAGGAGCCCACAAGGGAAACCAAGGACAAAGAAAATAGCAGCTGATAGCAACCACAACAGAAGAACTTGAAGATTTACCAAGACCAAGAAGGAAGGCAGAGCAAACCCTTAGGCATCGTACCTCAACCAATTCCACACACCAATCGACAAAACATCGTCATCAACGACAACCCCAAACACGTCAACACCAACATACAAACAAACCCTCAAGAAAATACACAAAAACAAGGTATGAGCACATCAAAGTAAGTGTCCTCACCTCCTTAGCATTTTTGCCCTCCTTTCTTTGCACGTCTTTATCAGGTGGTAGAAACAATGTGAAACGCACAAGAAACCATCGCCGACCACTGCTGCAACGAAACCCTAGCCGCCACAACATCCCCAAAAAAGTCAAATCCACGAAAAATCAAGATCTACACTCCTACCTACAACATCACAGCCGCCAAGACGCATTCAAACGGCACTATGCAGGAGCCGACCCTAAACAACCTCAAGATCAATACAACGACGTTCATTGAACACAACGACATCCACCAAATGGCAACCCTCCACAAGGTATATAACGCACTCCCACCTATCTCTCGAACCCTCTCACTTTGCTCTATTGCGCAGACACATTCCCTCTGTCCTTGGAAAACAAAGACACACTTGCATGACCGGCGAGGAGAACCCGTACCTGTGAGGAGACCTGCGGGAGGGAGAACGGACATTCGCACAGCTAATGAAGACGCGCAGCATCTGTGAAGGACCTCTCTCTTTTGTCTTTCAAAATATCTTGTTGAGTACTTGGATCACTCTGAATGTAACTTTGACTAATTTGCTATTGCTGTACCCTCTCCAGATCGCACAAGACCTGTGCAACAAAGCGAAGCTGACCGGATTAGAAGACAACGCACCGACACTATGTAGAAGAGCTGGACCAAATCTCCCACGAAAGCACAAGACGTCGCGCCAGAACCCGGAGGAGACCTTACAAGCACCCCAAGCTGCTCTTTACACGCCTACGAAAGACGAGATCCCCACGAACCTGGAGACCTAGGCAACCCGCCCCAACGTCTGCTACCTACAATCCACACGACCACACAATCAGCCGATGCTAGCACAAGGAAGAGAGGGACGGACGTGAGTGGAGCACTTTTGCTCTTAGAAGTAACCCCCACAGCCCACATCCCCAAAGAAGAAGACCAACAGGGAACCCTCATAGCCCACATCGCCGAGGGAGGAGATCAGTATGCTCCCGCCCAGCTTGGCACAAGGCCGGACGCATATGGAGTAGGAGGTGAACCGCGGCCCACTGAGGAAACCCCCGCAGCCCATATCGCGGAGGCAAGAAATCAAAGGGAGCACGTCCAGTTCTACACAAGGTCGGGAGCGACAGTTACAGGCAAAGCACTGCCGCCCTTGGAAGAAGCCAGCGTAACCACAAGCAGACGGGGCATAACAGAGTCGAAGCCCAGAAACCCTCCAAAGTTTGAGTACCCGCAGCCCCGCGCATCAAACCCTGCAACGCCCCAAGCCCTCATTTTAGTAGGATCACGGTCCGCCGAGCCCAAACTGTCGCACGGTGACTCAGACGTTGCTGGGCGAGGGGAATACCGCCGCAAACCCGACACTAGTAGACCCGTCAATCCCGCTTCAAGAGGAGATCATGGAGGTAGAGTCCAGGCCCCGCACGAAGATAGAAGACGTAAACGGGACCAGCGCAAGAGTCCAACCGTCACTAGAGTGCAAGCCAACGAGGCTACCAGACCCGCTCCAAGCCGAACGGAAGGGAGTACACAGAAGAGTGGAATACTGTGGAACCCTCGTGATACCCAATTGCAGCCCAGCGAGCCCACCAGACCTGCACCAACCAGGGATTCAGGGATAGACGCGAACAAGTTCAAAAGTCTCGAACTACAGATAGCCTTCATTTGCTGGAGTTCGAAATCATTACTACTGTAGAGTAGTACAAGACCAGGTTATAGTCCTTTATCACCCCCTTTGCAATTTATCATCTTATGTTTCCATTGGGTTTATTATGAAAATCCAAGGATATGCACACAAAGCTTAATATTATACGTTGTTTCTTGGGGAGGTGACCACTTTAATGGCACCTCTCATGGGCGTGTATGTGTATGTACCACTAATCGTCACAGCTTCAATCCAACTCAATTACAGTCAATAGATAGTGGTCAATTTAGTTTTCTGCATGACATCTACAATGTTATAATCTACTCCTTCTTGGTCATTTTAACTTCAACAAGCCCTCAATGCATGTTGAGGGGAGAAGTTAAAACCAAGGTGATAAGGGGAAATGCTATAGTAAGTCTTCACATTTATCTTAGTAACATCCTTACCATTGTTATCCATAGCATGTCTCAACTCCAAGCGGCGGTGACCCCCTCCAAGCGTCTATTTGTTGAAGTACTAGAGGGCAATGCATGCACTATAAAAGAAAACGAACATGCTTTGATTGTTAGAAGTGCCACCCAGAAAAAGGTTAAGGCAATAAGTTTGCCTTACACCAAATACTGGTTAGATTTTCACACAATGAACATTCTGGCTAGGACAAATGGAAGTACAAAAGTGCCTTTGAATGCCTTAAAGGATTTGGTCAAAAATGGTCTAAGCATGAAAGAAGCAGCTGAAATCATCGAATCTATGCCCTCTTTCCCATTTGTCCCCCAAGAGGAATGGCCCTCAAAACGGGTGGATGGAAAGATTGGCAACCACTTCAACCTCACCCAACTTCCAAGTGAAGTTGAGGTAGATGAAGATGGGTATGCCTTAGATTACCAAGTTTCAATCCACTTTGAACTTGGTGATCAAATATGGGCAAAAGATGTCGTCTCAGACATGATAAAATCATGTCTTAAAGACATGGGAATCCCTACTGGGACTCGCATTGGTGAACCAATAGCAGTCTTCTGCTATCATCAATCAGAAAATTGGAGTGGAACGATCAAACTTCACCTAAAGAACCCGGATGTGGATGCCAAGGGTTTGTTGCAAGGAACAAGGCCCTTCATTCTTACTTTGAATGAAGGAATCCCACACAAAGGCAAAATATGCAAGTCATATGATGCATTGGCCTTCTCACACCTCTTGTCAGTAAAATTTCTCGTCCTAACCTAGCCAACAAAGAAGCATATGACTTACATGCAGAAATTGTGAGAGATAGCTTTGCGAGGGGATATGATTTTGAAGTAACGGGGGTAGAAAAAAAGGGATTTTCTGAATTTGCATGGATCAAAACACCCTCTCCGGAACAAGCTGCCAAAATCAAAGATTACAAAGTCTCATTCAATAATGAAATCTTTGTGCCAATCTTTGCTACCCGGAAGATGGATGAGGATGAGATTGCAAAAAAGAATTGTCTAATTCTAATTGCAAAAAACCTCAACAAAACAAAAAACGAAAAAGAACTAGTGGATGGAATCAAGTCCATACTTGGAGAAGAGAATGTGGTTGATACATTCTTCAAAATCGAGCATGATAGACATGTTGGCACTTGCAATATCGAATGTCTAAACACAGCGGTATGTAAGAAATTTGTCAAGCAAAGTAAAAAACTACGTGGTAAATACATAATGTTTTCACCCCACCCTAAAAGTTTGGACGGTAGCAACAAACCAAGTGCCGAAGAATTGACAAGACTAGGGTTCACGGATGTAAACTCGGCTGTAGCTAACGCAGTAGTTGCCATGGAAAACGGTCCAAACAAGAGCAATGGTGTTACTCTACAACAACTTCGAAGAGAAATGAAAAACATGAAAGGAGAAATAGTGGAAGAAGCGAGACAATATGCGGATATGGTGCAAGCAAACACGGTCAGATTCCTCAGAGGAGAAATGTCAGCTCTCCGATCTCAGCTAATTGCTACCATCATGGCGGCAGAAACACAAGCATCAGAACGAGAGCAACGTGTCATTGAAAGCAAGATGGACACGTCAAACTAATAGCGTCAAACAACGCTACAACCAACCACACTATAGTATATATATATACTAAAATACATATCAAAAACCAAAAAAACTATTAAAAAATATGTATAAGAAAAGAAACAAATACTACAGTATACTTATATACTATAATATATAATAACAACAACAACAACAACAACAACAACAACACTTTACACCCCTCCCTCTAATAACCATAAACATTACTCATTTAAAACTACTAATTATACGTTGCGGAGACATAGAAACTAACCCCGGCCCAATGCCAAATGTCTTCCTCAACCATCCAAAACACATAAAAGAGTATCCAAAATCTATTTCATTCCGAATACTATAAAACTCCATCCCGAATATCAACACCTAGCATCTTCGTTTGCGCCACTTCTAAAAAATAACCACATACTCCACCATACTTATTCCACCCTCTACCCCAACATCCCCCATTACATACATCAAAAAAACAACCACCCACCCCCACATATCTTATTCGCCATATGGGTGTTCGGCAACTTAAAAACAACCAACCCCTTCCTGACACATCAACCCCTTCCGTGGCATGATTTGGACGGATTTACTATTGATAAAAGAGGCGTACCAACAACACCTCTCCACACATATTATAACAGAGACACATATAACATGTGCCTAAAAAAATTTGGGAACCAACAAAGCCCCCGGCCCGGACCATATACCTCACTTAATCCTAAAAAACAGGCCCCCAAGATTCCACGACCTCCTATCACTATTCTTCCTTCACTGTTACAAACAAAAATCCATCCCCACATTTTGGAAAACAAGTCTAACAATCTTATTATACAAAAAAGGAAACCCATCCAAGCTACCTTACCACCGACCTATTGCCTTAGCTAACACCATTTATAAATTATATACTAGCACACTAACATCAATATTATCGGATTATGGGGAAATACACCAAATATTACACGAAAGCCAAGAAGGGTTCAGAGCCGAGAGAAGTACCACACGACAACTTCAAACCCTCATTGTCGCACTTGAAGATGCAAAATTCACTAATAAAGACATTTACACACTCTACATCGACTTTAAAAACGCAGTTGGTTCCATTGACCATCCTCGATTGCTAGCCATAATGAGTGATCTTGGGTATCCGGAAGACGTAGTCACACTGGTTGGTAATATATACTCTCAATCTATCACTACATACACCGAAGAATTCTTTGGTAAAACACGCCCTATCCCCATCCAAAGAGGTACCATCCAAGGCGATACATTCAGCCCATACCTCTTTATTATTTTTCTAGAGCCTCTACTGAGATGGCTTCAAAGAGGCAATAATGGCTACACATTTGGCACCTCAAAAATCACCGTAAATTTGGCCGCATATGCCGACGATCTAGCAGCCATCTCCGATCGCCTTAAATCACTCCAAATTCAATTAGACAAAATAGACAAATTTTGTCTATGGACCGGGATGGAACTTGGGGTCCAGAAATGTGCCGTAACTGGATGCCCAAACAAGTCCAAAATAAATCCGACCCCCTTCAAAGCCCCATTCAAGCTACCAATATCCAATATCATAACCAACCAATTCCGGAATCTCAATCAAAACCAACCCTACATATACCTTGGAATAAACCTAGTCCCATCATTAAAATGGAAAATTCAAATTCACACTACTACTACAAACTTATTAAACAATGCAAGGAACTTACTCTATGTCCGGCCAGATTGCAACAAAAACTAAAAATGATTGATACCGTCATATGTCCGGGTATCTCATATAGTTTCTATGCGGTCCCTTATTCCATGCCCGCCATAAACAAACTTGATAAAAAAATCATAGCCATACAAAAGAAAGTATGCGGACTGCCCAATTGTACTCCCAATGTCATAACACAACTTCCCCACGAACTATTCGGATTAGAAGCTTTCTCCCTCAAAAATGCCTATCTACGTTGCATTGGAGAACAACTCTAGAATGCACTTAACGACAAGGGACAACTAGGACTAATCTACAGTGGACTCCTTCGGCACATCCTTGCCTTTTATGGAGGAGCACAATACCTCCAAAGACTTAAAAAAACTGATTGTCTTCGGTCTCCCATTACCCGCACACTTTTTCTACTCAAACAGAAGACCAAACATTTCTAAAAAGCACACTAGAAGATTTCCTACTAGGCCCCGCACCGCTCGAACAAAATTGGGCAAATGAAATACATAACCTCCCAAGACTTGACCGACAATTATCCAACAAACTCCTGCAAAAACTTTTTTCTGCAAACATCACCCACCTAAAACAAATCACACTACCAAATACAACACACCTTATGGACGACAAGAGCTACAAAACATTCTACGGTACCCCTCACAAATCAATAAAAAGTGCACTAAATATCGCTAAACAATTATTTTGTCACCCTCCATGGCTCCCTATATGCCCCAACTCTTGCACCACTCACACCACACCATACACACTTAAAGACTCATACATCATCGATCACAATGACACCCACCACAACCTCCCATTAATCCCTCCAAACCCGCCACATTCACGACCATATTACCCCCACCACAGATATTAAAAAATCCTTCCATACACCCAATAAACAACATAACCGCGCACAAACATAGAAAGTACATTGACTCTTACAACATAAGCAAACAATATATGTCATACCTATGCCATTGGTCCCACAATAACACCACCTACGCCAAATGGCTCCCACAAAGAAATCTTTTTCCTTCGCACAACCCAAATACTTCCTTACATAACACCAAAATCCTCACACAATACTACCTTAGAACTCAAAACAATTATTACCTAAATATCATACAATTACACCACCCTCAAGCACAACCTTGAGATAGAAGATTTGTCACGCCACTTCTTATTATCCCCCTCCTTAACATCTTTACAACCGAATGCAACCCCGAAACAGACATCCTCGCACAAACAAATACAATCAAAATACAACAAGATAATGCCCACATATACAAAGATAATGGGAGACATCTAATAACCATACCACTCGCTAGACACAATGGTTGTGGAACCAATATCACAACGCACTACAAACCCCCATTAACATTGAACCAATACCCCAATCATTTGAAACCGAAATTGTTTGGCTATACCAAAGATATAACTACCAAATACCCAAAAATGACCCCTTTAAAAATGCACACTACACATTATCCAATCCTATCTTAGACTACCTTATTACATCTTTGAATATAACACATTCATACTTGTCATCCCCCGTTACATGCTCCACAAAAATCTCAAAATTCTACTCTCCATTCGAACGTGATAAGATTTTTGGTTCTCTTGGAAAAGCTTTTGATTACAGGTGGAGCGGAATAGGCCTTGCACACCCTCACAACGAAGAAGAAACACAACAAGCAACACATTGGACACGCTTAGCAGCAAACAATGATCCTGACCACAACATCACCATTATTATCACTCCCGACACTCATTGGTACCACAACTCTAACCCACACTTAGGCCCATTCCCGGACTCACACATCATAGAACTATTTGAAGCCGACTCTATGACTTACAAAGAACCCACTATACCGCCGCATATACAAACACCCCGCCTTGAACCAGCAACCCTACGTATCCTATGTATACATCACCAAACTCAAGAAATAGGTAATCTAGAAAACCTCACTCATCTCACTTTGATAGCAAAAAATCTAAACATTAACAAGGTATACACCGCAACTGCCTCTCCCACACCCATTTCAACCCGTGTAAACCGCAACAAAAAATGGTCTAAAACCCCCCACACAAACATCTCCGCAGCACCAATTACTAAATTAAGCCTCCCCCTCTCCTACTACCAAACTAATACAGACCTTAAATTTGACCCCAACTTTAGCTACTACACTGATGGCTTCTGTAAAGAACCAAACGAAGTAAGCCCGGGACATTGGCACCGAGAAAAAGCCGGTTATGTAATATACAATTCAACCAAACAAAATAAATCAGGCAAAAGACTACATGGACTCCAAAATATTCTAAGAGCCGAAATGATGGCTATACATAAAACCCTTAAAATAATCACCACTCAATACTCAAACCAACCGTCTCACATTTTTACAGATTGCATAAATGTATTATATCTCCTTAACACACACATTAAACACCCTACTTTACACAACAGTCACCCGGATAAAACTATCCTTACATCTATGATTGCAATGCTCCAAAACCGTACACAGATTACTACACTCCACAAAGTTCGAGCTCATGCTAATATCAACGGCAATGAACAAGCCGACAAACTAGCAAAGGAAGGAAGAGAAAAAACCCACAAGAATGCCGAACACCCATACAAAATATCAAAACCACCTTCTCAAATATTAACACTATTGCAATTCAACATGCTATGTCAATACTCCTGCATAAACGCCAACTTAAAAACAACCAACCCCTTCCTGACACATCAAACCCCCCTCCATAGACCTGCACTTGTACTTCACCGTACACGCCCTCCCTTTCTTAGAGACTTTTGGGACCTTGGGTCCCTTGGTATTGGTCACTTGTTACTGATACATAGTGTCCACCCTCGAAAGGGGGAAGTAGTTCCATACTACTAACCCATGCCCGATGGGCATGGACTTAGTGGTGGAATGAACGGACACTTTATCCACGCCGGCCCCCTTCGAGGACCGGCGTTCTTCTTCTTCTTCTTCTACAAACATTGCATACAAACTCATGAATATGACTTAGCATTGACTTTTTTCGGTTCGATGTTGCGAATCTCGAGGTAATTGTGGCGATTACTGATGTGGACAAATGGAGCACTTGGTCTGTCAAGCATGTGCTCGTCCAGCAAAGATGCCGTTGGACAGAATGGTGATTCCTCATGCATCCTGGGATGCGGATGAACGAGCTTCATCATTTGTAACACTAGAGCTTCTCCCTGAAGTCACCACTGCATCTACAGGTTTTGAAGACCCAATCTACTTGGAGGTCTGTTCAGACCCTGCGCTCCTCTACTACCCCTCGTTTGAAGATTTGGGTGCTTTTGATTGGCTATCTTTACAAACGGACTAGGACATGGCCTGAAGATTTCAGAAGCTTGGGTGTTGGACTCTTGGACATGGTGGTCGTTAGTAAATATTATTTGCAGACGTTAATATCATATTCGTTGCATTCGCTCGCAAGAAATTTATGCAATCTTCATTTGAGGGACATAATAAGCTCCGGGTAAAAATAATCAAAGGTGTTTTCTAAACATTGTGGGTATTCTGAGACACTTGAGACTGGAATATGATTTTTTTGCAGCACTTCGTGCAATTCTATCAATTGTGTGCTGGTGAAATGGTTACGCTCAAGCTTGTTTCCAGGCAACAATGAGCTAAGGTAAGCCCCCCTAAAACCGACAAGTTAACCCTTAAACGACGGAGCCTATGACCGTGGCATCAATCTAAATTTTCAATCAACTGTATGCTCTAGTTTCTCATGAAATATGAGTAGAATTTTTGTAAATTTTTTTTCAGAGATGAGATCATATGTCTCAATTATGTTACAAAAATCACAGATTTTTTTGTGGAAATTTGAATTTAGTGTGATTTTCTGAAGAAAAAGTGAAGAAAATTTGTATTAAATTAAAATTTATGCTATATTTCTGAAAATTTCACCAAAAGTGGACATTATAGTGCCAAAACTTGTGGTGTAAATGAAAGTTCCGTGTTCAGCTAAAATTAGAACCACCGTTATAGGTCCAAGTTCAAATTGCAATAACTTATTCAATTTTACATATTTTTTTAATTTTAGAAATGGTAAGGAAACAAGACATCATTAGCTTCATTTCATCAGTTGGGCTCAAATTCAAAAAATATCATTTTGATGGCTTGAATTCAGATCTAGAGCTAAAGCTAGAAGTTTCTCAATTTCACTGTATTGAGATCCATGTTACAAGCATTTTCTTTCTTAGATAAACATGATTACCTCAATGAGGCCAATTTCATCATCATCAAATGCTTGTACACACAAGAAACTCTCCTTTTTAAAAAATGGATGAAAAATAGTTGTTTTCGTTGATTATCATCCCACCAAAGAAGGAAGTACTCCTTTCTGCACAATCGATAAACCTTGTTGCGAGTGTTGTTTGTTGTCCAAGAAATTGTACTCAAAGCTTTCCACGCAGTTTAATTTCTATACTTCGGACGCAAGTTCACAATGACATTAGAGGTGTATACTTTTGGAAACATGATTTACTTGATGTGCATAGGCAAATGCACATTGACTCCAATGGCAACCATGTGGTGACGCTCGATGGAATTGATGTTTGCCAAGATACATGGTGTACAATCATGGAGGTTACCCGAGCCACATTCTACCGATACAAAAGTGATGCGAAGGATGAAATGCGAGCGATGGAACACGGCAATTCTGGGACTAAGAAGCCTCGCACCCATACTCTCCAAGCAATTGCTACATTGCACAACCTACTTTACAATGCTGCTGATAGTAGTCCTAACAAGACTACTACACTTGGCATTGGGGAGAAGGTTGTTTCGAAACATCTTCCCTCCTCCTTTCGATGGAGTGCAGTGTAGCCCAAAGTAAACGAGGTGAACTCAAGATTTGGCCTCAAGCCAATATCTTTGTCTGGTCTTAGCCAAATTCAGAGCTCCGAATTTGAATATTTTTCCACTAAGAAACCAGGTGACAACTTTGCTCGCTGCGGTAGATGTGACCAATTGAAGCAATTGAAGAAGGCTAGTACGCGAGGGTCCTCCGCATTCAATGCATGGGATACCAAATTAAAGTTGCATCAGGCCTCCCAACAGAATCATCGTATTTTATATTATGGAAATCGGAAGAACTCGGAGGATAGACTTGATGACGTTGCTTGCATCATCCATGATAAAATGGATCACAGCAAAACAACATCTCCCCATTTTTCTCACAAGAATAAGGCAACGGAGTCCTTCATGAAACTCCTGTAGCTGTGACTGGAATGATTGCTCATGGACATAGAGATGTCCGTTATGCACATTATAATCTTGACAACTTCCCCACCAACTTGAATCACACAGTTGGATCCATTGCTAAGTTACTTCGGGAGTTAGAGAGTCCACCGGCGTATTCTTCTCGTGAATTATTTGCAAGAGGGAGAGCTTCTCCTCTGTCTCATGCTGTGCTTGCGGATGCCAATGTGTGCCTTGGATCCCTTGCAGCTCCACCGGTTGAACCTGTTCCTGCAAGACAATTACCACCAATTCTCCAAATGCAATTGGATAATGCCACAGGAGACAATAAGAATAGATTTGTGTTTGCTTTCTTCTCTCTACTTGTTCATTTGGGTATTTTCGAGAAGTACACGTGAACTTCTTACTTGTTGGTCATACTCACAAGGATATTGATGCAATGTTTGGAAGATGGAGTACCAAACTTAAGTCAAATAGCTATCCAACGATTCCACTCTTGATGAAGTCATTCATGGATGCTGAAGAGAAGCCAATTATTCTACATCTTATTGAAGAGGTGCTTGACTTCAAGGGCTTTCTTGATGGATATTTGTGCATCGGCAATGAGGCCCTTACGGGTCATACGAAGGGCCAACATGTCAAGTTTTACAAGGACTCTGATGGTTTGCCAAAGATGCAGTACAAAATTCTTTGTACAGATAGGGATTGGTTGCCTGAGGAGAATGGAGGAATTCAGTTGTGGAAAATGATGGCAGATGGTAGACCAATATTGCCTCATGGGCAGCCACTTCCTCTCATTCCACATCGTCATGACAATTATGATGAGGTTATGAAGGGTATTTCCGGTTTCTAAGTCTTTCAGAATCTATGGCAAATGAGGATATCTCAGGTGAATACAAGAGGAAGAATGAGCATATCATGTACTATTGGAGAGGTGTAAAGGTTGCTCTTGAGGTGCCATTGGAAGAATCGACTTCCCTACGAGAGGGATTTTGGGCACTATCTAGATATGTTCCGTCTATTGTGGATGAATACTATATAGATGGTACATTGAGGGAGGAGTATGCAGAAGACCCTCCATTCATTGGACAACGACGTCATTGTCCACCTCCATCATTCTGGATCTCTATACTTCCTTCTTTGGTGGTATGTAAGGGACTCCAATGGTTCTTCTTAATTCCTTTATTTACATCACCCATCTTATTTTATTTAAAAGAGCATACGTAGGCATGATTTATAATAGCTATGTAGCTGTCTTCCGCCGTCACTTACAATTTATTACTAAATATTACCTTTATGACCTGTGAAACCACTATTAGATGCGCTAATTCTACTGTGTACACTCTTTGTTCAACACGTTTATTTTAAATTGCGAGCCAATGGAAACAACCTCAACTAACTAATGTAAAACCATGTGCATTAATGTATATTCTAATGTACGCTTCATACATTATGTTTTATACTTAAAATGCCTCACTAAATGAATTTGCCTACTTCAAGAATAATATATTTTGAGTTCAATTATTTTATAGACGTTTTAATATAGGTTCTGAGACAATTCATATTTTTAGTGTTGACTCTGACACGGACACTCCAATTCCGTGGCATCTAGATATACAAGGCTCTACTCAATCTTTTGTCGATCTAGAATCCCCAGTATGTCAATCTTTTACAGGCCTGATATTATCTTAAGTCCGGTGATTCCCAAACATTGCAAGGAGACAGCCGATTCGATTCCACGTCGTGCTGAGCTATTACTGCTTCATATAATCTCAGATACATTCCAAACTGTGTTATTGTGCATTTTCTTTAAACACTACCAGACGCCGTCTTTCGATGATACCCTTTTTTATACTCACTGACTGTTCTTCATAATCCCTGTCCCTCTTCGTATTCCATCACTCTTGCAACCCAATCTTGATATCTCCATGGCTTCTTCTATTCCATCTGCATTGTCTTCCATGGCCATACTATGTGCCGTTGGAACTGTCTGTCATATTGCCTATCCTTTGAACGAGGAGAATTTTGCTACTGTTACTAGTATTGCGTTAAGTATTCGATTTTTTTTTCTTCAAGAGAGTATTTGTGTCGAGGAGGAGGTCTATGACGATGATTGTTTGTCTCTGCTCTACACCACACCAAGTCCGCCCATAGTGAAAGATATATTTGAGAAGGAATGGAAACTTGGCAAAGGTCGGTATAGAGTATATGGTCGCATAGATACACAGATTAGTTCGTCATTGATTGATCTTATCCCTCGCCAGTCCACAACGTGTAGCATGCAGACTCCTCCTCAACTTTGAGTGGAGGTCAAGATTGAGCCCGGCACCGAGTCAGTCATCATTCTCTCTTCAGACGACGAGGACAATGCGCCTCCTTTGTACCCCCCGAAGTTAAGTGTCCCTATGTCATGTCGTCGTCGTCCCATTACGCTTAGTTATCGACTACCCAAGTCTTGTCTCCCAAAAGAGCAAATGGTTACTGGTATTTTCAGTGTTGTCGCAGGTCTGAAGAGGCTGTCCATCCGTGCCGGCGGCAAGAATCCGCTGAAGACACTGAACTTCGACGCCATTCCACACCGGCAAGTGAGCTGTCTCCCCGCCGAGTTCAACCATGATGCGATATTCAAACTGCCGCCCGCCCCACTAACGGCGTCATCGACTCAAGCACGTAACATGTATGGGATGGACAAGCGGTATGATGGACACGTCTAGACGAAGACGATCACGACAAACATCATCAATGACGACGGCCTGCACTTTCGGACTTCAAAGTGTGTCGGTCATCTGCAATGCGACAACGTCGACTACATGTATCTTGAGCGAGTTAATCCATTACTGGACGTGAACGAGAGAAAGTTTGATGGAACGATTATGGTGACTTTACAGGCCGGACAAAAAGCCCCTAGAAACACGCTACTTTGCAAGATCTATGGAGTTCCACCAACATGTATTGCCACGTGTGATGTTGTGGTGTACTACCTTTTTGGTAAGCGCAACTGCATCCGTGCATGTATTCACTTAGGCATACACAACCATCCCGTTGAAATAGGTGATTACCGTGATGTAAAGGAGAAGATCAGTAGTCTTAATAGTGAGCAAGTAGAAAAAACTCCGCGTTCGACCACGAGTGCCATCATATTGGAGGCGAGCAAAGAGGTCCTTGGAGAGTTCTTGCTCCGCAAAGAAGGCGACCCCCGGAAGATCTTGACTGTGGAGGAGTTAGCTCCCTTTTTAGACAAATGCAAAGACATGGGTTCTCCAAGCATCCAAAACAAGGTGGTTACATTTGGGTACCTAAAGAGGTACGGGGTCATGGACGTCATATTGAAACTTTTCTCGGTGAGTACCTGGGCGTTTGTACAGAACAACAAATTTTCAAGTCAAGGTTCGGAACATGCTGTGGGAGAAGAATCCAAGGTCTTCATCTTCAAGATGTCAGAGGTCGAGCCGGGATCTGGCGTTGACCTTACGAAGCGGATGCAATCGGGTAATGATCTGGATAATGCGTGGATGATGTTCGATCACGTCAAGCGACAGACAGACTAGACAACAATGGGATGTCACGTTGTCGGGTACTAGAGAAGTCTTTGCCCTGGGAAAATACTGGATTTCTTGCTGCAGTTAGTTTTGGCTTAAGACATGAAAGACAAGGATAATATAAGAAGTATTAATCCTTGAACACATCATGTATACATACTTGTACCTATACCCTTTTGTATGTATACGTAGAGTATTCATACCCGTATATGTAGAGTATTTTTATACGTACATGTAGAGTACTTTAATATTTGTATTTGTCATGTATAAATACGGTAGAACATACTATACGAATACATGATTTGTATGTACAAGTATAATACTTTTATACGTACATGTACAAAGTATAAATACGATCTACCGTATACAAAACCGTATAAGTTTTGTACATACCTTCAAAACCCCGAATCTCCCTCTAAAATAATAGCCAAACTTCAAATAACCACCAAATTAGCATAAACACTTCGAATCAGGAGTGCATTAGCATTTTGGAAAGCTATCAAAGTTCTTAAGAGAGGAAAAGAAAGATTAGAGCTCTACAAGGTACTGTCAAGACTCCATAGCTCGTCAAAGGTCGTACTCCCAAATCCAGCATCAGCTGCACCTCTCTTTGCTTCACAAAGCACTCTGACTTCATACAAGCTTTGCCAAAGTTGAATGATAGCTTCCTAGAAATCTGATAACACCACCTAAGCTCTCTACAAAATTCGTCTTCAAAATCTATACGAAACGTTTTCTATGCTCAGTTGAAGTTGGTGCCTACTTCCACTCTTGAATTTAGTCGGCAGCTCAACACCCTCTCACTTTCAAAGCCATAACTTTGTCTCAAACAATCTAAATAAAAAGTTACAACGCTCCATAGAAAACTAACACAATAACACTTGACTTGCTCAAATTTCATAAACAAAAACACTATAAAGAAGTTTCTACAAGCTTTTGAAGTCTCGGTCTTCTAAATTCTTTACAGCAGACACTGTCCCACTCAAATACTCATAGAAATTACACACAAAGCTCAAATAGAGCGTGCTATATCATTATGAAACCACAACAACAAGATGTACAAGCTCCCAAAATCTCATAGTAAAACTCGTAGTACACACTGAGCTCTTGCTCTCCAAAAACTACACACCGAAAAACTAAACACTCGTGGAGGAGAGAGGGGAACCCGACCCCTTTGCCTCCTCCCAAAGTCAACACCAGCCCATACCTATGCCTCATGGGCCTCAACTAGTCATTGGCTAACTCCCTTAAGCTTACTTCAACCTTATCTATCCCTTATCTTAGCCATAAGGCATCAAAAGTCTACCAAATGGTAAACTATTTCTACCTTTCATCTACCAAACTTCTAACATGCAAGGTGAAGTTTGGAAACATTAAAAACCAAACAAATAAAATCAAATATATGTCTAAAAGAGCTTGAAAAGAATCTCAAGAGGAATTTCACTCCATCTACAAGAACTTGAGGATGCGTTGAAGGATAAGAGCAACAAAGTCAGCACGATCAGCCTTGGTCAATGGATTAACTGGACCTTCAAGCCAACGTTGATGACCGCAACTCCCTTTGACAGGCCTAAGACAACAAGAGTATTGATTGTCATTTAGGCCTTCAAAAATCCCTCCAAACGTCACATCTCGAGTACCAGGTTCAACACACCCAACCTGCAATAGAATCACCAGGGCACGAGCATCTTGTTGAAGATTGCCGTGCCACCGCTGCTCCACACAAGGTTGCTTTGGCGGCCGAGAAGGCCCAGCTTCTTCTTGTGGATGCTCATGCAGTGGTGCAGGACTAAGCGGCAGAAAAGTATAAACCGGTAGTTGAAATAAAGAAAAATCCAGCTCAAGCTCTGGTTGAAGCTCTTCATCCTGAGACTTAGAAAAAACTCTCCAATTCGACATGTCCAAAAAATTCAAAACAACTACATAAACTGATGAAGCTCAAAATGAACCTTCTTCTTATAACACAAATACTTTGTAGAAGGCGCCACCTTGAAGCTTTCCCAAAGATGTGATCTCTTTTCTCCAATCAAATCCACTGAAATAAAATATAAAATAAAATATAAAACAATGGATAGGGATATAAACCCCTTCAGCGTGCTCTGATAATCGCCAAGCCGCGGAAGTCCAACTGGTAAAGTGCTTCAATCGCCATAGTACTGGTCCGGGTTCGAAACTCTTTGGACCCGTATGAGCATGCGAATGGCCACGTGGCTTGGCACTGCTAATGAAAACTAGGCAGGAAACTACCAGTTGGCTCCACCTACCCCATGAGCATGTGAAAAGATGCAGAGACTCCAAGTTTCGTGGTTAAAACCACAATCCTTTCTCTTCCCCCTTCATTCCTCTGATCTCCCCCCCTCCCTTTGGTATATATTTATATTTTTCTTAGTTTTATTTCTATTTGCTCTGAACACTACTCTCAATCCATTTCACACTGTATTTACATATTAAACCGTTTCCTTACACGACAACGTTTACGACGCTACGTATTGCAGGGTGATGACCGTCGCTATCTCTGACTTGATGTTGGAGGATAAGGATGTTCAGATGCTTTTCTAGAATAACCTCAATGATGTTATGCGTCGACACAGAGTGGAGAAGCCGGACTTCAAGGGATTCATGGCGGACGGTGCTCAGGCCAATTGGAATGCGGTAAGAACTGTCTACGGGGGTGGCGGCGTCATGGCGGACAAGGAGCGTACATGCCTATTTCACTATATGCAGAGTATGATCAAGTACACAAAAAAATGGATTGCCCAGGAATTTCAAGAGCAACACAAGAGCCTCTGTAAACAATACAGGGAAGCAACAACTATGGAGGACGCCGACCGATTGTATGACGCGCTTCAGGCATGGTACATGATATCTGGAGTTGTGTTTGAAAAGGGGCTTGAGGCCATGTCAAAGAGGATTGCATGGTGGCACTTTAGGTACCGTCAATGGGGCGGGTTCATGACCTCGGTATGGCATGCCCACTCTCACTTACGTTCTCAATATTGTGCACTCTTAGTCCATTTCTTACTTTGTCCTTGATTCCTAACATTATCGTTCAACTTTTGCACAACATTTCCATTGACAAACTAGCCGAGATGCCTTCTTGCAACCTAGCGGAGACCGTGCACAACAAGTAGAAGCAAGCCTGTCGAGACCGAGGGGCAGACCTATACGTCGCCACTGTAGACAACTACATCCGCAGATTCTTGCAAGTTGTTAACTACCACCAATTCCTGAAAGGCGATGTTGGTGGAACCGGACCTAGCAAGGAAGAACTAAAGCTTAGGGTGGCCGAGAGAAAAGCTCAAAGGACATGCGACGCCAGTGTCCTGAAGGAGTCCATGTTGCAAATGCCCGAGGCAGAGGAATTTTGTACCCGCACAACAAACAAGGCTGGGGAAGAGGTGTTCGGTTCACGGAAGCATAAGCCAAACATGCCAATCGATGCCGATGACGAGTCACATCGATCGGATAAGGTGAACTTCTCTCGCCCTCGACATTCTTTAGGACCCTTAGAAACTTCTTCAGATCCGCTGCCCATTATCAACGAAGACGATGGCATTGGTGATGACGACGGTGTCTATGCCGACGGCGGCGTCCCTAATAATGATGTCTATTATGTACGACCAGCACATGTGTTACCAATGGCGACTCTGGCTCGGAGACCTGGTTTGCGGCGTGTCATAGTAGTGGAAGAGACTCATGCTGAATTGACAGAGTGGCATATCGCCCGCTTGTCAAAGAATTCTACGAAGAAATGTTTTGCGCAACGCACAAAAACAAGGACAAAATGTGTAGAGAGGATTGTGAGAGGTGGAAAGGCAACCCCGACACCAATATACACTAGTTTTTACCATCACCCGAAGAAGAATGTATTGGAAACCATGGATTTTCTACTTCTGCAACGATGACATCGAAAGGTGTGGGAAGGGTACGAGGCGTGTGTAGGTGGTTCAATACAAGAAGGGCGTCGATAGGCCTCCAATCGGACGTATGGCCTGCCATAGTGGGTACTAATCTGACCCGTGGCGAGATTGAGGATCTGGATCGGCTCAATTTCAACTCCCGCAAAAGTAGCAAGTTTCTTCAAGATGTCTATTTACTAACGATGGGCCCTCAAGAGACCTGAGTTCCATTCTAGTGCCAGCGGACGCCAGTAGAATTCCTGCAAAGAGAGATGGTAAGACGGTAAAGCGCACCTCCAAAGTACGCAATGACAAACAAAGGAAGTCCATGGCATTTGTTGATTCCCTAAATGCTTCCATTAAAGCCGTGACGATGCTCCCAAGTCCTGGCTTGGGGTGCCACATTTCTCTCGTTTTATATGGTGATCCACCCAAAGTTAAAACCTACTCCGTCACGGTGAGTGCATTCTCTCATTGCACCTGCCCAACTTTCACAAAGACTTGGAAGGCATTCCGTGGAAAGAGCCAATACTCCCACTATAAACATCTCTACTTCATCTTTCTCACTATCTGTGGAATTGATCGAACTGTAGAATTCATCCATGCTTCTACCTTCAGTTGGAAGGAGGTCAAGCAGATTCTTGAACGCCGCATCCTGACACATCCTTGGATCTAC
Organism: Bryoerythrophyllum caledonicum; assembly: GCA_963971425.1. NCBI lineage: Eukaryota > Viridiplantae > Streptophyta > Bryopsida > Pottiales > Pottiaceae > Bryoerythrophyllum > Bryoerythrophyllum caledonicum. The sequence continues at coordinate 3,324,515 of OZ020515.1, forward strand.
ACTATAAGAAAACCCCGTTTTCGGCGATGTCTTCTGCAGACGCAGAATCACTTTGGTGATGTCTTTAAGACAGAGCAGGATGTCTAGCAAGACATGAGGATGTCTACTACGTCTTTTGGGTACTGTAGCAACTTGGGTAGCATGAAGATAGTCGTGTCTTCTAGAAGTCACGAAGATGTCTGCGAAGACGTGGATGTCTTTGCAGATGTCTTCGCAGACATCCTTGGAGACATCAAAGCGTAGCGTTGGCAAGGGAATCCGATTTGACTGAGGGTAAATGTTTGAAAGTTACTATTAGGGGGGGTAAAATACAGCCCGAATGTAAAAAAAACAGCATAGAGGGCAACGGTTTGCATGAGGAAAGGGAAAAAATCTTCATTCTATAAAATATTGTTTTCTTCTTTGTTCATTAAAAAAGTATTTTGTATTTCTCTCAAATTCGAAATATTAATTTAATGATATTAATATTCTATTTTCAGTAGTTGTCATTGGTCCATTTTTAAAAATATTATTAAAAAATAATATTATAAATTCAAAATTACAGAATATATATATTTCTGAATAATATAATAATATATTATAACATAATATTATATTTAATTTAAAAAATATTTTTATATTCAGTTAAAAATATTATAATATTATAATATATGTATTTAAATATTATTAAATTATTAAAATAGAAATGCTACAAAAAATAGCATTTTATAATAAAAGCAAGTTTTCCGATATTAATAATTGAATAAACACGTGGACATATTGTTTACATAATAATTTACAGCTTCTTATCTACATGGCAAGGAAAACTCCAGGTCGGATAAGCTGAGACGTCATAAAATGTCTAGGCGAATGTCTCTAGAGACATGTGACTGTCTTCGACTATAATATTAAGAGGATGTCCCTCTAGACGTCCTTGAAGATGTCTATGAGGACGTCTACTGAGACATCCTTCAAGACGTTAGCTCGGACATCGCCTGTTTAAAACCGTAGTCGGCGTACCAATAAGTGACTCTGTCACTACTCCTCTTGGATTTCAGCATTGTTGACTATGTTTGTTGCGGCTGTAACATAGCACCCCCCGTGGGCGCTGATCTTCGAATTGCCTCTGTCTCCTGAATCTCCGGTTGTAAGCCTTGGAAGTCCGCGTCATCACCGATTGCAATTCCACTTGCCAGCGGCTGCCGATGTTGTATTGCATTACGCCGACCTCGGACGTCTGTTCGGCACACGATCTTCCATCCGCGTCTGTTGGGGTTATCCGAGAAGAAAACCTGTTGACAATGCAAGGGGAATGCAAACGAATCCGGATGCACTCTACCGTCCATGTCGTTGAAGTTCGCCACGCTGAATCCGTACTTGTCACGCTCAATGCTAGGCACTCGCACATCCCGTGAGGGTCTTACCCATTCGTAGAGCAACACCGTGGTGCAGTGATTACGGTAATCCAACTCCAGTATTTCTTGGATATATCCCACATGCTCTGCAGTATGGTCAATAGGCCTCCCATTCTGAATACCCCAACGCAGCTATTGTGTATAGGTTGCCACTACACAGGAGTCTCGAGTAACCAGGCCCCCCTCGGATGTCCGAACCCGCAAATGCATCCCGAATGCGCTCATTTGACGATGTGAGGTTGCAAACCGCTCTGGGGGACATGAGTAGTGTACCACGTCCTCATCCAACTATTCAGCGGCCTCTTCTGCTTGCAGCACCCGTGCCCTTAGCCAATCTGCAAAGCACGGCAAATCGCTAAGTTCGGGGGGGTAAGTCAATCGGAGCGCTACCCAATAGAAGAGTCACAAGTTGGAATGATTGGAACGTTGTTTATAAGACAAGCTTTATCATGGTTTGCTCCCTTGTTTGAAAAAGGTTCATTCAACTTGAACAACTTTGACACTTTTTTGGAGGCCTTTGCAGAAGCATTTGGAAAACATGACAAGGCTCGTTGGGCAACAACAAAGATTTGGTCCCTACGCCAAAGGACACGTTTTGCATCGGCTTATGCCTCAGATTTTAGACAACTTCCGTGCGACATCAACTAGAATGAAGTAGCACTTATGAGCCAATTCTATAGGGGCTTCAAAGATACTATAAAGGATTTGTTGTTGTGACTCCTTGACTTGCAAACGCTCAATGAGGCAATTAGTCAAGTGGTTAAGGCGACAACCGACTCTTCCGAAGTCGCTAGGACTAGAGCTCATGGACTCGATTGAGGGAGCAAACAATCCGATAGACCTCATCTATGTCAGCAAGCAGCCCGAGTTCTTATTCAAAGGTTATAGACATGCAAATTCACACGATACATGTCAAACATCTTACTCCGAAAGAGAAAAAACGTCGGATGGAGGAAGGACTATGTTTGTATTGCGGCAAAGGAGGTCACAAAGTCCCCAGTTGCCCGAAAAAACCGAATCGATGTATTATCAAGACCAGAGCTGCCATAGTCCAAGAAAACGAAGATGCCTAGCCACTATAGGAACCGTACAGATGGACAATTCAATTTTACAACAACATTTAGGTTCCTTTCTTTTCGCTCAACGTGCACCTTGTTTTACAATTTCTTTGTTTTCTAGTCCTCAGAAACTTTAAATCACTGTTTTGTTAGATTCATGAGCATTTGCTTGTTTTCTAGATGAAGAATTTGTCAAGAGTCACAAATTTCCTCTAGTCCAGAAATCTTAGCCCGTCCATGTAGAAGTGATAGATAGACAACCTTTGTCTTCAGATAGTGTTATCCATGAATCAATGCCCTTAGAAGTGACATTTGAAGGCCATAGTAGCCAAATTATCTTCAATGTCACTAGAACCCCATCAGACCCTATTATTCTTGGTCTCTCATGGTTAAAAAAATACAACTCATCTGTAGACTAGAAGTTGCAAAAGATGACTTTCCCCTTCCCTTTGGAACATCCAGACAATAACCATGTTCAAAAATCTATTAGCAAACATGTTAGAAAATCACCAATGAAAAAATCCCTCTTCATTGGTGCAAGGGCTTTCATAAGATCGTCCAAGGAAGACACATCATTTGTTAACTAGCGAAAGAAGACCTCAGCAGCTAATATTTTGGAGCAGAATAAGGACTTTGAAGATGTGTTTTTGAAGAAGAATGCCGACATACTTTCGGAGCACCGTCCATATGATTGTGGAGTTGATTTGGAAGAAGGAGCGCAACTGCCCTTTGGCCCGATCTTCAACCTATTGCAAACGGGATTGGCGGAATTACAGAAGTATATTGACAAGAATTTGGCCAAGACCTTCATTCGCCACTCCAAGTCACTAGCTAGAGCGCATATTCTATTTGTGAAGAAGAATGATGGCTCATTACAAATGTGCGTGAATTATCAAGGTCTCAATTAGGTGACAAAGAAGAATCGCTATCCATTGCCTTTAATCTCTGGACTTTTGGAACAACTCCGAAGTGCGAAGGTCTTTGCTAAGATTGACCTTCGTGGAGCTTATAACCTCATACGAATCAAGGAAAGAGACGAATAGGAGACAACTTTTTGTACAAGATATGGCCATTTTTAGTACAATGTCATGCCTTTTGACCTTACAAATGCCCAACATTTTTTCAGCACATGATTAATGACATTTTTGGGAGCACCTTGACAAATTTGTTGTCATCTATTTAGATGATATTTTGATATTTTACAAGAATGAAGAACATTATGAGAAGCACGTTCGTTTGGTCCTTGAAAAATTACGTGAGTGGGGGCTCTAAGCCAAGCCAAAGAAGTGTTTATTTCACCAAACCAAGATGGAGTTTTTGGGATTCATCGTTGTTGAGTATAGAGTGCTTAACTAGTATAGAAAGGTAGGACCAGCCCTACCTTAGAAGATAAGAAGTAGAAAAGGGTAGCTTGGTGTCATTGTCCCACAAGGATTACAATCAAGGGCTGATGTATTCCATTGATAAGAAGAGCATGGGAAGTGGGAGAATTCACCTCTCTCATTGCAAGCTTTACCACCAACTTGTTTATTCTTCATTGTCTTCCTTTCATTTCATTCTTCAATAGGTTATGGGCCCACGAATGTGAGTTGCGAAGGAGGGGAGGGCTGATCTACTTGGAGCAAGCTTGGAGCACCTTGGGAGAGCCGGATTGCTCAACATTGTGCCTTGGTGAGTGTTTGCTTGTTGTTGTATTGTTGAGAGGTTGTTTGGGTGGATTTGAGGCTCATTGGAGCAACTAGGGTTTCATGTGTCTTGATTTAGGGTTAGATTAGCACATTTGACCTTGGGATTGTGCTCTTGATGTTTGGAGTGCCTATTTGAGTGCATTAGAGTGCATGGTGTTGCACTAGTGTCTAAACTAGTGAGTTTAGTGGATGTGCACTTGAAGAGGGGCTGATGTGGACTAGAGGTGCCAAGGTGAGTGCCTAGGGTCGTGTGTAGCACTAGAGGTGCTGATTTGAGTGTTTAGAGTGGTCATTTACCCTAGAGGTGCTAAAGGGAGAGCTTAGGGTTGCAAGTGACACTAGTAGGGCTGATTTGCACTTGCAAGTGCATTTCATGTAGTGTTTTGGGTGCATTGCAGTGTTGTGGATCTTGTGAAGAGGGCTGAAGTGCTTGAAGTGAGTGGGAGCTACTCCACACCAAGCTATGGCTTCAAGTGAAGGAGAGGGGCTGCGGCTTGTGGACAAGTTCAATGGAGACAACTTTAGCCTATGGAAGTTCAAGATGGAGATGATCCTGTCCGCCAAGGACCTATGGGACATCGTGGATCAAACGGAGCTGCCCCCACCACCCACGGCCGATGAGAAGGACAAGAAAGATTATGAGCGGCGTTGCAAGCGTGCCTTTGCGGTGATTGCCACCAACTTGGTGGAAAAGGAGATGGCACACATCAAGGCTTGCAAAGGACCAGCGGAAGCGTGGACCACGTTGTGCAACATACACGAGACCAAGAGCCTCTCCAACATCTTGTTTTTGAGAAGGAAGTTCTTCACGGTGAAGATGGAGGAAGGCGACGACATGTTGGATCACATCAACAAGGTAAAGTCCCTTGCGGACCAGCTCACTTGTTTAGATGTGCCCGTGAAAGACGAAGATGTTGTTTTGACCTTGCTTGAAAGCCTTCCACCATCGTACGAGCACTTGATCACGGCCTTGGAGACGCGGCCCGTGAAGGAGCTCATCGTGGAGTTCATTACCGTACAACTTATGCATGAAGTGTCCAAGAGGAAGGAGAGGGAACCTCAAGGTGAAGATGCGGCAATGATCTCACGCTAAGACAAGAAGGGCAGCTCTAGCACAAGGCAAGAGGCGCGTACGTGCTACAAGTGTGGCAAACCGGGCCACATTGCTCGCAATTGTTGGAGCAACAAGGAAGTGGCCAACAATGCAAGAGATGAGGTAAGCCACAATGACTTTGTGTTTGTGGCCAATGGCGGGGCAGCCAACACCTCCATGAACAATTGGATTGTTGATTCGGGGGCCACACAACACATGACACCCCACAAGCATGCCTTTGACACGTATGAGCCCATTTCGGGGCGCAACGTGTTTATGGGAGACAACGGCGTGGTGGAGGTGGTGGGCAAGGGTTCCATCGTGGTGGAGAGCAACGTGGAGGGCCAGCGGAGGCGCATCGTGGTGCACGACGTGCTCCATGTGCCCAAGTTGCATGCCAACTTGCTATCGGTGAACAAGCTCGTATCAAGAAGGTTGGTGGTGCAATTCAACACCAAAGGATGTGCGGTGCGCTCTTGTGAAGGTAATTTGATTGCCACATCTTCAATGGAGGCCAACTTATATCGATTGGAGCCCAAGGTGGTGAGTGGGGCTGATGTGGGTTGCCTAGCACACACATCAGCCAACGGGCCACTCATGGAGCTTTGGCATCGAAGGATGGGCCATCTCAATGCGAAGGGAGTCAAGGCGTTGCAAGGCATGGCAAACGGCATGGACCTAGGCAAGGCTCCATCCAATGTGGTGCCATTTGCTTGTGAAGGGTGCATTGAAGGCAAGCTTGCAAGGCAGCAATTCCCTACCGGTGGTGCGGAGTGTGCCACCAAGGTGTTAGAGCTGGTCCATTCGGACGTGTGCGGGCCGATGAAGACGACGTCTTTTGGAGGAGCAAGGTACTTCCTCTCTTTCATTGATGACTTTTCAAGGAAGGTGTGGGTGTATGTGCTCAAGTGCAAGAGTGAGGTGCTACCATGCTTTAAGGAGTGGAAGAGCTTGGTTGAGAAGCAATCGGAGCACAAGGTGAAGGTGTTGCGCTCCGACAATGGCGGCGAGTACACAGGCAAGGCATTCGATGAGTTCTTACGCAAGCATGGCATTGCAAGGAACACATCAGCCCCCTACACTCCACAACAAAATGGTGTTGCGGAGCGTGCAAACCGCACCATTGTGGAGATGGCACGGTCCATGTTGTATGCCCAAGAGCTTGGGCGTGAGTTTTGGGCTGAGGCAGTGTGTACCGCGGTATACACACGCAACCGGTGCCCTAGTAGGGCTCTCCAAGGTGTGACGCCCGAAGAAGCATGGAGCGGTAAGCATCCCACCATCTCTCACATGCGTGTCTTTGGTTGTGTGGCTTATGCAAAGGTGCCCGATGAGAGGAGGACCAAGCTTGATGCAAAGGCCATCAAGTGCTTCTTCCTTGGATATTGTGAGGGCACGAAGGCGTATAGGCTAATTTGCATGGCAACGAAGAAGATAATCAAGAGCCTGGACGTGGAGTTCTTCGAAGACAAGGAGTCTTTGAAGGAGCGTCCAAGTGGGAGTGTTGATGAAGGACCAGCCCTTGAGGTGGACGGCTCCTTCAAATCCGATGATGATGAAGAGTTTGAAGAAGAGCCAAAGCCTTTGGTGGTGCAACTAGCCCTTTGTGGCCCTTCGGAGAGCTTTGTGGAGGGAGGGGAAGGCACCATTGATGAAGAGGTGGACGGCCAGCCCAAGCAAGGAGGGTAATCGGCTCCCATTGTTCGTGCGAGGACAAGGAGGGTTGCAAGGGAGGCTCCACCGCAGCCACCACCAAGAAAAGATGGCAACGACACCACGGAGGCGTCTCGGTACTCGAGGAGGGTGCGCAGGCCACTTGGAGAGTGGTGGAAGAACCACATCTTGCCTCCACGTGATGTGGAGCGTGCAAACATGGCTGCCATTGCGGAGCCTCACACCATGAGTGAGGCCATACACTCGCGAGATGCGAGCAAGTGGGAGCTAGCCATGTAAGAAGAGTATGAGTCCTTGATGGCCAATGGAACGTGGGAGTTGGCACCATTGCCTTCAAACCGCAAGCGTGTAGGGTGCAAGTGGATCTTTCGAAGGAAGAGGGATGCCAATGGTGACATCGTGAGGTACAAGGCAAGGCTCGTCGCAAAGGGCTTCTCACAAGTTGAAGGTGTGGACTTCAATGAGACCTTTGCTCCCGTTGTCCTGATGGAAATTCTTCCATCATGTACATACAAGTATTAGTCTTTATATGTGTGGATTTTAATAAGTAAGGAGTTGGGGTAAAAGGGGTTGGTCGTGGTAAGAACCACGGTTTGAGGATTTGGGCAGGTGTTAGCATATAGGTGTTGTACCGTTCTTGTCACTGCTCAGGGGGGTAGGTAGCGGGTTGACTAGTATTTTTCCTGCCTCACTAGCGAGCCAAGCCGTGGGCCGCCGAACCACTCGACGGGCTCGATTGGGTTCGAACCCGGACCGGCGGCAGCCACTGACCACGACATTTCCAGCCAACCAAGTCCACGACTTGGCGATCAGGTTGTGCGAATCAACACCTTTATACGTCCGTACCATCAGCTATCTTACGATAAGTTTTATTTTTATTTTTATTTAGATATTTTTTTATTTTACTTATCTTGTTAGTTGGAAGGTCTAAGTTTTTAGTCTTCCAATAAATAAAAGACTAGGGAATTTTATGTGGTTGAAAGTGGAAAGGATAAGAAAGTAATGAAGTACCTTGTGGGGTACTTCGGGTAGGGTGACATGGGCTGGAGTGCCCACGTCCACTTGAGGTGGAAAAGTTGGAAAAGAGATTCCTTAGTGAGTGAGTGTGTGTGTGTGTGGGGGGGTGAGAGAGCAAGGGGTTTGGAGCAGAACTTTGACTGTGTGTAACTCATTGAGTTCGAATGCAATGGAATTGAAAATTTGTGATCTTGTTTCTTGTTTCAAGAGCTTTCCATAATCGTTTTGAATTTTGAATTCGGAGTTGTAGACAAAAAGTTATTGAGGTTTTAATTCTGTGAAAACCCGAGGCCATCCATTGAGGGGCAGAAGTTTCGAGGAGCCACAACTTTTTCTGTAGTTCTCAATTTGATTTGAGATTTTGAGGGACAGTGCATCTCTATCTTAGCTTTCTAAAAAGATATTACAATTGAGATTTGAAGTTGTGAGCAAGAAGTTATAGAGATTTGAATGAATAGGGGTAGGCAGAACTTTGATTGTCCATAACTTTTGGACAGTAGTTTAGAATTGTTTGAGAATAACAAGGTGCGTGAACCATGGTCATAGCTCTTCAAAAAGTTATTACAATTGAGATTTGGAGTTTTGAAGAAGAAGTTATGAGCGATTGAATATTTGGAGGGGCAGAACTTTGAACTCGTATATCTTTCGGACAGTAGTTTAGATTGACTTGAAATTTGGAGGAGTGTTAGATGTCTAAATTAGCTTTCCAGAAAGCTATTACACTTAGTATTTGAAGTTTTGAGTCATTTGTGTCACTTGTTTGAAGGTTACAGCCTTGGTGAAACTTTTCCATTGTGTTTTTGAACACTTCTTTTGAGTTTCTTAGTGTTTTTGAACACTTGAAGACTTTGGAGTTGAAGGATGGAAGAATTGAAGACTTGAGGCTTGAAGAGAAGAGAAGATGGAGACAAGTGTGTTGTGGCTTGTGGTCCGATTTCTTTTTTTGTGATTCCAAGCCAGCTTTGGAGGCTAGTTGTATTTCAATTATGTTCTTGTAAACTCTGTTGCGGCGAAGTGGGGTTAATTGTCCACACGGTCGTGTTTATGTCGTTCCCACCGGTGAGGCACGTTTGCTGATCACCGTGGGTTTGAATTTTAGGAGCCAATCTTTCGGACGGTTTCAGCTTGTGGTCTGGCCGTCCCATTTTACCCGTCCGAGGCCGTGGTTTATTATCACCCACCTTTACCCTTAACCCTTTAGAGCCACCACAGGATAGGCCAACGGGGAGGAGTTTGAAGACTGAAGACCGAAGACCATAAGATTTGACAGAATTCCATAGCAGACTATACGAAGTCGCAGCCTGATACCTCGCGTATTCTCAAGGCGCTCCCCTCTCTACACGACACCATTGCAAAGTTTAGCACCATTCGGTGCATATTAGCGCTCGGGGCAGCCATGGACTTGGAGATCCATCAAATGGATGTGAAGACGGCCTTCTTGAATGGAGAGTTGGAGGAGGATGTGTACATGGACCAGCCACCGGGGTTTGTGCAAGAAGGCCAAGCCCACCTTGTGTGCAAGTTGAAGAAGAGCCTTTATGGGTTCAAGCAATCTCCACGCACTTGGTATGAGAGCTTCCATGCATTCTTTACAAGGGAGGGCTTCACAAGGAGCATGGCTGACCATTCATAGTACATCAAGCAAACAACGGACTACTTCATGGCGGTGGTCATCTACGTGGACGACGTGATCTTGTTGGTAAGTGACATCTTGATGATGAGGAAGTTGAAGGGCAGTCTTGAAGAAGAGTATGACATGAGTGATCTAGGTGAGTTGCATTTCTTCTTGGGAGTTCACATTGAGAGGGATAGGGCAGCCCTCACCATAACCATGCACCAACGGAGCTACACCGAGGGTGTGCTCCAACGCTTTGGCATGGAGGATTGCAAGCCCATTGGCACACCTTTGGATCCAAAGGCGCCATTGGTGAAGTTTGGCGATGAAGAGTTTCAAGAGCATGAAGAAGGTATGTTGGATATCCCCTACAAAGAGAGTGTGGGTTGTCTAATGTATGCAATGGTAGCCACAAGGGCTGACCTTGCATTTGCGGTAAGCGTGGTGTCTCAATTCATGTCCAAGCCCGGTCCTATGCATTGGGCAGCGGTGAAGAGGATCATGAGGTACTTGAAGGACACGATGGAGATGAAGTTGACTCTTGGAGGCAAAGACATCAGCCTTCAAGGATATTGCGATGCGGATTGGGGAGGCGATACAAGCACAAGAAATTCCACGTCGGGCTACGTCTTCTTCCTTGGAGTGGGCGCCATATCGTGGAATAGCAAGCGCCAACCAACGGTGGCTCTATCCACCACAGAAGCAGAGTACATGGCGGCGAGCCAATCCGCCAAGGAGGCCATTTGGCTAAGGCAATTGATGGCTGATGTAGGGTGTGTGCAAGGGGAGGCAACCACCATCATGTGCGACAACCAAGGTTGCATTGCACTTGCGAAGAACCCCAAGCACCACTCACGAACGAAGCACATAGATGTGCAACACCATTTCATTCGAGAGAAGATTGAAGATGAGGTAATTGAGTTGCGGTATTGCCCCACGGATCACATGGTGGCTGATGTGCTCACAAAGGCACTTGGAAGAGAGCGACATGTGATGTTGAGCAAGGCAATGCGCTTAGAGTCCAAGGACACCTCGCTAAGTGGGAGTGTTGAGTATAGAGTGCTTAACTAGTATAGAAAGGTAGGACCAGCCCTACCTTAGAAGATAAGAAGTAGAAAAGGGTAGCTTGGTGTCATTGTCCCATAAGGATTACAATCAAGGGCTGATGTATTCCATTGATAAGAAGAGCATGGGAAGTGGGAGAATTCACCTCTCTCATTGCAAGCTTTACCACCAACTTATTTATTCTTCATTGTCTTCCTTTCATTTCATTCTTCAATAATCGTAACTATGGAAGGCTTGAAGATGTATCCAAAGAAGGTGGAAGCTATAGTGTCTTGGAAAGTTCCGAAGACGGTTCGAGACGTATAGTGTTTTCTTGGCTTTGCTAACTTCTATCGAATTTTCATAAAAATTAATTCATTAGTGGCTACTCCGCTCACGTAGTTGACATGCAAAGACAAGATTGATTGGAGGCCGTCAACAGAGAAGGCATTTCAAAATCTTACGACGACATTTACAACCGTGCCAATCTTGGTGCATCCGGATTTTACAAAGACAATCTATTTGGAGACTAATGCCTTGGATTTTTTTGGGGAGTTGTACTTTTACAGATGGAGGAGGACGAGAAGCTTCATCCAATTGCATTTTACTCTTGTAAGTTTTCTGCTGCCGAGATTAATTATGAAATCCATGATAAGGAATTTCTTGCTATTGTGGATTCTTTTCAAGAGTGGCATCATTTTCTTGAAGGAGTTGCACGTCCAGTTACTATATACACAGATCACAAAAATTTGGAGTACTTCATGTCATCTCGTGTTTTGAATTGGTGCCAAACTAAATGGAACATGTTGCCATCCTGGTTTGATTTTGTTATCACTTATCGATCATGGAAGCAACAAGGACTATCTGATGCGCTATTAAGGAGATTGTGTCTTGCGCCCCAAGCTGGAGAGGCAGCATTTGATCGACAATGTACAACTCTGTTGAAGCCAAGATGATTTTGCCTTTGAGCTACTATTATACCAACACCTATTGATGTTGACTTCCTTGACCAAGTACGCATTGCAACCATTGAGGATCATATAACCCTCAATATCAAGCATCACCGCGGTAAAGACAACAAATTTAAGGTGGAGGAAGATCTGATATACTTTGAAGAACATCTATTCATCCCAGAAGGTCCGACACGGCTTCGAGTTCTTCAATCTCACCATGACTTCATCCTTGTGCAACTGAAGAAAGGATAAGGCATGTGGCACCCTTTCCCTTCAAAAAAACTAATCTCAAAAGTTTAAGTTTATAACTTGACATACCTTTTGTTATAAACACTTGGTCACTTATGTTTTACTTTAAGTCATTAATGTGGCTACCAAATTACAAGTCTAGTGATGCAAGATAGATAGACAAAATTTGGACCAAAATGATTTTATTAAAAAAAATCTTTATTACAAATAGTCCAAGCTAATAGAAGTGACAACTGTGTAGGAGTTAAGGAGGGGTGATATTACTAGAAATGTCATTGGGGACTTACAAATTTCTTGAAGTTGATTTGTACAATTTCTTAAGAAACACTTGATTGATCCAAATGATGTGAATCATAGTTTTGGTGGCATGCAAAGGATACAGAGTACAACTAATTTCAGGATGTAAGTGAAAGAAAACATTAGAGGTGGCAAGGAAAGTGTACATAAAAATGAAAATGACTTTGAGATAAGAGCATCATATTGGTTTGAATTATATTTGAGTTTAGATAGTATTTGCTTTTTTTTTGTTTTTTCCCTTAATATACTACTCTCAACTCTTATGATTAGTACCAACATTATTGCCAAACTCTGACTTTGAAAATATAGTATTAGAAGAAAATCTTCAATTCTTATGTATAAAAATGAAGTACATATTTTGATCTTTTTAGCACCCACATGATAATAAAATAAAATCATATAATCTAATGATTTTCTTGTCCCGTAGCTATTTACTCTATTGTGTATTAATAATACTGCAAATTTTAGTACTACTTAGTTGTATTCAAAGCTTGAGAGACAATATACTTACTAATAAACTCACCAAAGCCTCAAAAAAGTGTTGGTCATTTGAGTTACAATACTATAATTTGTTTATTATTGATAGAAAATAGATGTCAAAGACCTTGGCGGTTCCTATGCTCTAGTCAAAAGTAGTTTAACTGCCTAAGAAAACAAAAAAAGAGGGATCATATTGAATCAAGAGCCTAGGTTGCCATTTTCCTTTTAAGTTGATTATAGAGAATAAAAGCTATTTAGAGTTGATAATAAGAATTAATATTATGAAAAGAAGTCAAAATTTGTAATATCTTTGCCTCACTCTACAAATTAATCTAACTTGAGACCTATTTTAGGCGATACCATCCTACTTTTGCCAACATTGGTTACAAATTCCTCTATTATATCACAATGCTCTTTGCAATCCATGGCGTCTAAATACAATTTTAGAACATAATACATTCAAACTTGATATTCTAAGAATTAATTTAAGAACTCATCAAAATTTGTCATTCATCTAGAATAATTGACCTTAAATTGGTGGCTTCACATCATTTATGTAAAACTTCTAGTAATAGCTTAGAATTAACCAAATTTAAGATACCATGGCACTATAGTAGGATCTTCACCTTTGAACTAGACATATCATTGTATAAAAGATAGGATTTGCCTATGATTAACATTTTATTTGAACAAATGATTTCACCAAAAAAACACTCAAAAATAAATCTAGTTGACAAAAAGAAAAGCACAACAACACTAACCACTATGTCTTCTATTTTTAGTCCCCATAATTTTGCACTCTACATTCCGGCTATTCTAAAGACAATATTTAGTGTATCCACACTAATTGGTTTATAAATGCTATGACAATTTATTTTTGATGAATATTTTCAACAGCTACGTCAACAATGATCGGCTAGAGCGAATTGAACCCCTCGCTCGTCCTTATCCGAGGTGGGCCCCGTCTACATTGCATGGGGCAATCTTTCTAGCCCTCTTCTTTTAAGGGGTCCACAAGCTTTTTTTGGATTTTTTGGGACAAATTTGGGGCCTACTACCATTGTTTACCCCACGGCACCCTCCCTTGCTATAAATAGAACCCCATCCAAAAACAAAATAGGGGCTAGGTTTGGCCCCACCACCTTGTGGCTCCCTCCGGTAAGAACGAGCGAGGGGGTCAGTTTGCCCTTGCCTACAATGATCCACCTCTATGTCCACAATAGATGTTGGTGCTCTCGGCAAAAAGCTTGATCGAAAGTAAAAATTGTAGCACCTCCAAATCATAGAGTGTGGACACATTAACCCCTAAGGGACCAAACGTCCCTCAGGGGTCATTTTGGATTTTGGGCATGTACCTACAATTTGAAAAAAAATCTTTTTTAATTGAATTTAATTTCAAGATAGGATCTGATAAGAGCTTCGTGAAGATTTTTTTTTTTTTTTGGACTTGTGGTTTGAAAGTTAGTACCACTTAAAGCCAAAAGTAGGGACTCCGGGCACCTCCAAAATTTTTGACAAAAGTTTCAATTAACATTGAGATTTTTCACACATATAAAGAAAATTTCCTTTTTTGGAAATTTTCAAAAAAAAATCTTGTCTTTAGTGTAAAAAGGCATTTTATTCCAAGTCAAACATTTTCAAACATTTTCGGGCAACGGGAGAAAAAAAATCATTTTTTCTACATAAAACCTAGAGATCTTCACATTTTTCACTTTTTATTTTTTCAACAACAATATGTGGTGAAAACCTTCTTATTGACCGTTTGGATTATCATTTGAATACATACGTAGTTCACAAAAAAATAAAACGTGAAATGACAATTTTTGAACCTCCACTCCTTGCACACTTGTTTTGAATATGCTATTCCCCTTTTTTACCTATAAAAATTGGTGTGTTGGGTAACAACATCATGCTTAAGACAATGGTAATAGATTTAGACCTTGTACAATGCAAAAATTTGATACAAAGTGAAGTCAAAGTCTGCTGATCTACTCAACGCAGGGAAGAAAATGAACCATTGTTTTGACTTTAAACACTAAAATCTATCAATCCGTGCGGTGGATTGCAACCAAAATCAAATGGCATGTTTATATAGAAGTCTATTTCAAGATCTTACGGTTGAAAATCCAAAATTCACTTTAAATTGTGATTTTCATGTCTCTTTTTGGCAGTGGCAGTTTTGGACTGGTTTTAGAGCGAAAGTGGTCGTGGTCCTTTAGGGGTTAAACATCATTTTCAGCGACGTGTAGATCTCATCATTTCAAAAGGACAAGGCCCATCCTGATCCGAGACCCCGTCCCAGATTTCAGCTTCACAGGGTATCACCTGACCATACCTGGCCGATGCCCGGGAGTCAAGATACCCGGACGTGAGATCGGGGGACCGACTCGGGTGCAGCATGTGCAAGGCAGCTGGTTTCGCTCCACCATCTCAGAGCGCCTCCGTCGTCTCTTTTTCCATCGCTCTTCTCGCTCTCGCTTCCCGTGTCTCGCATCCCAGTGTCACTCTTGGACTCCCCCACTGTTGCTTATTAACTTAGCAACTAGATCTCTCTGTCGCTCTCCGTCTCCCTCCCTCCCTTGCTGCCTTCCTCTCCGCCTCGCCCCCCTCCTCCCTGTCTCCCCCCTCGCTGCGCTCCAGCCGGCGCCATGGATGAAGAGTACGACGTGATTGTGTTGGGCACCGGCCTCAAGGAATGCATCCTCAGCGGCCTCCTCTCCGTCGATCGCCTCAAGGCAAGCTCCCGTTTCCCCCTTCTTCTCCCTCCCCCCGCCGCAGATCTGATGCGTTCCGCAGATCGCCTCGTTCCCGCCGCGCTCCGGGGGTTTTTGGTTTCGCGGCGTGATGGGGAGTGGGCGACGTTGTCGCGGTGGTGGGGGTCGAGGGAGCGGGGATCTTTTTCGGAGCTGGGTGAATTTGGGTGGAGCCCGTTTTGTAGGGTTGGGTGTAGAATTTGTTTGGATCGGTGCTGAGATGCGGGTTTGGGTGATCTGGTGGGGGCGCAGGTGCTTCACATGGACAGGAATGACTAATACGGTGGAGCTGCAGCGTTGCTGAACTTAAACCAGGTGGGTGAACTGTTGAATGTTGGCGATTTCTCAAGAATGATTGTATTAGGGGTTTTCTGATTTGATTTTCGTTTGTGTGGTGCGTTTGATTGATCGTCGTTTGGTGTGGATTGTTTTGATTTTCAGTTTTGGTTTCAGCAACATGGATGTTTTGGTTTCTTGCTGATTGGAATGATGAGCCGTGAAGGGATTTACGTGGGGTTTTTGGGCTGTGTGGAACGCGTGATTATAGAGTCGCGCATGATCGTGACTGGTTTCACGGGATTGGATTATCCAAGCGTGGATTGCAGATAATTGTGAGGAGTGGTTTGGCGTCTGTTGAGCTTCCCATGACCACCTCGTGTGTTGTTAATTGTGGTGCAGTTATGGCAGAAGTTCAGAGGAGGGGAGAAGCCTCCTGCGTTTCTGGGCTCCAGCAAAGAGTACAACGTCGACATGGTGCCCGAGGTATCTTGCCGCAGGACATATGTTCATTGCTGCTATGATCCATTAGTGATTTATTTTCTTCCTTCCAGCGCATTGAGTGTTTCTTAGAGGATGATGGGCATGGCAAGTCGTAGAAATCATGGGCCTGTTCGAGGTTTCAGAGAGAAGAAGTGAATATTAATTTCATGGTTGTAATTGTCGGGTTCCATCACAGTTCATGATGGCAAACGGCGCTCTTGTGAGAGTTCTCATCCACACGGATGTGACCAAGTACCTATTATTCAAGGCCGTCGACGGCAGCTACGTCTACAAGCAAGGAAAGGTGAGGATTCGTATGTTGGACGGATCTTAATTATCTGAAATGGTATTATCACTTGGATTGTTGCCGCATGGTTAAACATCTTTCGGTATTGAGTGAAGAGTTGATTGTGCTACTATGTATTGACGTATTTTTTGTGTTGTTGACTCCAGGTGTACAAAGTTCCGTCAAACGACGTGGAGGCGTTGAAGTCTCCCTTGATGGATCTGTTCGAGAAGAGACGTGCTCGCAAGTTCTTCATTTTTGTCCAGAACTACGAGGAGGAGGATGCTAAGACCCACGAAGGACTGGACTTGCGGACAGTAAAAACCAAGGAACTCTTCGAGTAAAGTTTCCCAATCTTTAATCCTCTTGTCACTTCTTTGATTGTGGATTCGCAGTCCCGGGCAGTAGTTTTGACGAGAGACGAGTGGGTGGTGCGATTGTACTGGATGGTTTCCGGGTGAGGTTGATTTTGTACTGCAGCTGATGATGGGAATTGTCATGCAGGAAGTTCGGACTGGATGGCAATACGATTGACTTCATTGGGCATTCTTTGGCCAGTGACCGGTTCTTGTCTGGGCAGACGTTTGGAGCAGTAATGGAAGACGTTGTCATGGTCACTTGCAATATCACAGTGGATGTTTTAATGGTGACTAGACCATGCTTCAGGAGACGTCTACGTATGGCATTGGATGTCTTATAAGACATCATGTACAGGACGCGAGGATGTTCTCTCTGACGTCTATGAATCACATCCTCGCAAACATCTTCTCAAACGTCACATGAGACATCCTGTGTAGCATCCGGTACAACATCTTCTCAAACGTCATGTAAGACATCATCTCCAGCATCCTCTGAAACATCTTCTCGAACAACGTAGCAAACATCCTCCCAATCATCCTCTCAAACATCTTCTCAAACGAGATAGCAAACATCATCTTAAACATCCTCTCAAACATCCTCCCGAACATCCCGTAAGACATCTTCTAAAACATCCTTCACAACATAACATGAGCAGTACCATGTCTCAAGTGATGTCTGAGCAGACGCTCACAAAAATGCAAAGACATCACAGCAGCCATCTCAGAAGACGTCGTGGATGTTTGCCAAGACATCCGTGATGTCTACTTGATGTCTATCAGTAACATATTTCGAGCATAGAAACCCCTAAAATGATGCTGACGTGGCATGCCACGTCATTATTCCTGGTCCACGCTGGATTTTCCCGCCTGCCACGTAGGATTTTGGCACCGACACGTCATATTGTGTGGGACCACGAATAAGTCCACATAAGGATGAAATTCATCGCCATGTGGCACTGCCCGTTCACTTGGCGCTGATGTGTCTCTGACGTGGCTCCCACGTGGCACAGACTTTACCCTCCCAAAATTACCCCTAGACGTCTTAGACACAGAGATGTCTTCCGTGTCTTCCCGGATGTCTTCTTAGACAACCGCCCTGTCTAAGATGTCTTCGCGCTTGCAAGACATGACCGTAGATGTCTTTGCGTTTTTTGAGACATCACTGAAGACATGACAAAAAACACGGTTTTCTTATAGTGCTAGTCCGGGTCTTTAGCGTAGGCATAATGCGGCCCAGACCTCACACCGTTCAGGCTTGTGGTACCATATCCAACATTATCAACGAATGTGCGGACCAGATGCCAAATGAGTTCCGTCACCCGTATCATCGGAAACAAGAGGGTCGCCGCCTTGAAGGTCCTTTCCGCGGCTATGAATTGGAATCACTTACGTGACATGGCCAACTTTGTAAGTATTGTCTTCACTTTTGCCTTTCGTTGTATTTAGCGTTGTCTGTCTTGTCTAGGCCTTCAGTGAGCTCCGTCGGCGGCCCGCCAACGGAACTCATTCATTGCCTACTGAGCTTATAAATGACACCATCGTCTTTTTGTATTACTGAATAATCCTTGAAATTGTCTCATCCTGGTTAACGTCGAATGCAATGCCAAGCCGATTTCGCAATGTGCGGTGAGTAAGATGAAGAAGAGGTTCTTCAGGAATGTAGAAATAAAGTCTGTGGGCAGCAACTTCTCCAGGTGCACGAAGTGCGACTGCCTAGTTGAGTTTATCGCAAAATATCCTCGTGGATCAGACGAGTGGCAAGGACTCACCAATGACAGGAACATGCACCTAAACTACCAAAGGGCATGCAGAAATGTATATTCCGGTTGGTCGGCTCAGTCTATTCAGTACCCGTCTGAGTTCCTTTGCATAATTCATGACAAGATGGATACCTCCAAGACGGCCATTCCTAGAATGTAGAGGATTACCAAGGCCACCGCCGGGCTCGGTCAGATTCCGATTTCATGTACCGGCATGCTTACACATGGACACGGTGACGGCGCCTACGCTCATTACTCGACGTCGTTATGGCCAGGGGACTCAAATTTCATCATCTCTTCACTGTGCCGTTTTCTAAGAGCATTAGAGAGGTGCCCTGTGCGAGAGTCCAAGGAGCTATTCACCTGTCCACCCCTAAATCCTTTCTTTGATGCTCTACTTCATGGGAAGTCCAGATGTTTGTCCTCGATTCCAAAATCTAAAGGAGATCCGTTCCCCAATGCTCCTCCCGGTAGACTGCAAGTCCCGCTTCCTCGGAAGTTGTTTCTCCAGATTGATAACTCCGCCAAGGATAACAAGAATCGGTTCCTCATGGCGTTTTGCTTGCTTCTTAGAGCTAGAAAAAAATTCAACAAGGTCACTGTGGGATTCTTGATTGTTGGCCACACTCATGAAGATATTGACGCACATTTTAGTTACCTTTTGAAATTCATCAAACGAAAGAATACTTACTGTTTGGCTGACCTCATGAAAGCCTTCATGGACTCGTAGAAGAGTGTCGCGTTCATTCCGGAACTTGTCCAAGAGGTTGCAGATTTTAAGAGTTATATTGTTGGATATCATCATGACGGCAGTAACAAGATTGTAGGACTTGGCGAGATGCACATGTTCAAGTTTTACGTGGAGGAGGAAGGAGATGACGTTGGATGGCCGGTCATGAGATATAAGAAGTGTGCGACTGATTCATTCTGGCTTCCTCCAGGTAAGCCATTCTATTTGAAAATAATCCTATTCCTATCATCCTTCCGCTATCTCCACCTTCTTGGTCTACCCTTCTCCGTCGGCGGCCCCCCGATGGACCTAAACGTTTTTGTTATAAGTTCATGTTCTCATTCAACGCAAGCGACTAACTCTATTTGGACTCCTTCAGATAAGCCTGTCAAGATGTGGACCGCGGATGAGCACGAAAATCCATGCCTACCTGTTGGAGATCCAAAGCCAGTCCCATTTACGCTCCTCTGGGGAGACGTCCGAGTTAACCAGAAGAAAGGAAACCTTGAGAAAGAGGTTGCTCGGGCCATTGGAGTCAGCGAGAAGCAATCCTTCATCAAGAACGGAATTGTCAAATACATTGAGTTCTGGAAGACCGGCATGTCCCGGAACAAGAGATATGCAGCGGATATGGCCCCCTACATTTTGTACTGGGAGCGTATCCATCAACTTATTTCTGGTCTCCTGCCACCAAATCGGGAGTCTCTCTAGGAAGGGTTCTGGCCTACTTCAAACTGGATTTGCGATCATGCTCGTGGCTCTGCATCGCCCAATGACGTCATTGAAATTCCGGACATCACCCCTGAGGATGACCCCGACGCATATCCTTTCTGTGGCCCTGAATTGAGCCGTCCAAAGCTGTCGTTCAATCCATTTTGAGATGTTATACTTGGTGATTTTGTCATTTGCCGTCCTTGCAACGGTCATTACCTTCCCGTGTGGATGGGCCGAGTTCTTGAATGCGTTAATCTGACTCCCGGAGATTCCTACGGGAATTTCAAAGTCGAATGGTGGATGCCCATGTCAGGGAAGAAGGTATCAAAGAAGATTGTCGCGAGGGAATGTTGGACCAGGAGATGGCAAAGGGAACCTTGTCTTTTAGAGGTACAAAACTGCAAAATTGTTCTTTACTCGCACCGCTATCCGTCGCACACTAAGAAAGGCCCTCCTAGTTCTCACCGTATTCCGCCGGAGGCAGCGAGCGCTGCAATTGCAACTCTGGAGGCTGGTGGTATCTCAGTCAATTGTGGAGATGAGGATTGATTCTTATTTCATCGGCTGTCATCCAATGGATTGCTGCTTAATCCTAATCATAGGACTCAATTGATGTCAGATCGCACTGTAGGTACTATTGTTGGTTATTAGATGGCGAGGTCTCTTTCTGGATAGAAGAGAGCGTTCTTGTCGACTCTCCGCCGACTGTGGCTATACACTTGACACAACATATGCAAACGTTTCGACCATTTCTCTTATATGCAAGCGTTTTGACTATTTCTCTTATATGCAAACGTTTCGACTATTTCTCATGTATACAATCGTTTTTGTTTGTCAAAGTGTTGTCAACCGCTAGCTTCATTGTTTTGTATGAAGCTCATTTCTAATCATATCCAGCCTCCTTGTGCTTACAAACCATCCTCCCCTATCTAATGCATGTCTCCACTAGTCGTAGGATTTGAGCCCTTTATTCAAAAGAATTTTACGCTCATAATCGCGGACTTTGTACATGATGCCATCCTCCATCACGGTTTGTTTCACCCTATCCTCGAACACTACGTCTCGGCTGCCCGCCGATACTTGCATTTGAATTCCTCCTACTATATCTCTGCGGTACATAGACTATTCCGGTTATTACGGAAGACGAAGAGTAAAGGTCATCAACGCACTCTCATGGTCGGCTGCCCCTCGAGAAGAGAAGTCACGCGACATTTTAACAATTTTCTGTAGATTCTAAATATCCTTCACCCATACAAATAATTATTGTATATTTCAGGACAATCTAATAGGTGTTCAGGGTCGTCACAAGTATCTAATTTGGTCCACAATTGATCGTTTTGTCCACAATTAGTTAAATATGCGTTGAGTGGAATTTTAGTACTACTTTAAATATCATGTATAGTGTAGGCACACTATGTAAATAATAAATGCTATAAGGTTTTACTATTGATTAATTACATCACCAAGTGCATGTATAAATGCCTTCATTTTTTTGTCTTCTTCTTATGTATCATGTACCATGTGGAATTACTTCATATCAACTGGCAATTCTATTTGGATGATTGCATCTTTTCTACATTACAATTCTTATAAGCTATTCACAAAATTTTGTACAATGATATTGAATAGACATTTATCAAAGTTCAACAACATCCCACTAAAAATTTGTTGAAAAATCAATTTAACATCTTGTTAAATTGACATTTTTAATTGCACACAATATTGATCCAAGAACTCTAATTTATTTTTGAAATTGACAATTTTTTTCAAATGTGGGATTTTTGGTGCGCCATGGCCGTCGTGGTTCCTAAGTGTACTTTTAAATTGCCAAGTGCATAATTGCTTAATTGCGTGTTATATTATATTTTCTCCACACATGGTCACACGCAAATGATAAAAATGTTGTCCTTCTCACCAACTTTCAATATTTTTCATGTTAATTAATATAAGTGATATAATAGTAAAAAAACTAAAATGATGTTTTGGCTCATTTATAACAAATGTGATGCATTGCAATAATTGTTATTACTATTAAGGGCAACAACTAATATTCAATTGTTTATTTAAAAACGGTTTTTTAAAAGATGATGTATTCAAATGACATACATGACACTCCTAGGATATAGGTTAGAATTGGCTATACAAGGGACACTCTCTCCACCCAACAGGTTTAAAGGATACCCTTCCTAGTACACTGAAAACGATGTTCACTGTATCCCACACAATATGATTTGGACGTGCTAAAACATATTACTGGAAGCACAACTATCTATACTATTCATCGAGGCGGATCAGTGTAGACACAGTTGGTAAAAATATTCATCAAGACTAAAGAAATACAGCATTTAGAGATCAGTTAGTGTGGATACACTAAACTTCATTTTAAGAGTAGTGTGCCCAGAACGTTTGCAACATTGTCTTTCCTTAAAGGCATTAGCATACTTTTCATCACTTTCCATTGGCTCTTCTGAGGTTGAATGGCTTTTGTGCCTCAGTGCAAAACATCATCTGAGTGTACTCTTCGGAGGAAAGCACGACGGAGCCACTGCCACTCGCCTTCTTCCCCGAACATTTGTGAGTGCGTTGCAAGCTCAGGAGTTAGAGTTCCGCGTTTTCGACCTGGAGTTTAGTAGAAGTCCGATTCGTGTTGGTGTCGAGCGTTCAAGAGTTGCGAGGTGTTTTGGTAGGATGTCAAATTCAGCTTCAGCTTAAGTAGTCTTAGAATGAGTGGATTGATTTGCAATTCCGGGACACGCTGGTGATCTCTTTGTGAATTTTCCTCTCTGGCAGTTGATACTCGAATTGGTGTGCTGGAGTGGAGCGATCCAGAGGCGTTCGGTAGCGGAATCGAGTTGAGCTTGAGTTGCAGCAGGTCTTGGCAGCATCAGATTCGCGTTGATTTTCGGAGGTGAGGCGTCAGATTGACTGATTTCAATCTTGAGGTCTTCCAGATTGGAAGTTGAGCATTTGGTACTCGGATTCGTGTTGGTGTGGATCAGCAATTGAGAGGTGCGAGGTGTATGGCAGCAATGGCGGGAACAGAGGTAGGCGGGAGGCAGGCAGCGCAAACGCACAAAGAGCTAGGGGCAACTCTGAAACCGCACCTGGAGGAGGCGCTGATGCACCGCTTCGCGGCTCCACAGCGCAGGCCGATCCACTATGCGGACTTCGGATGGAGTTCCGGCAGCCACACGCTCATCTACGCCAAGCTTGTGGCGGAGGTGCTCAAGACGAAGGTGCCGGACGCCGGCGGTCGCCAGATAGTTTGCCACTTCGCGGACGTGCTGAATAACGACTTCAACGCGCTATTCGACCTGCTCCCGCCGATCGCCGGATAAGGAGGAAACGCGGCGGAGGAGAGGACGTGGTTTGCGTCTGGCTTTCCAGGATCGTAGTAGGGTCGCATGTTCCTGGTCGCGAGCTTGAACGTCGCCATTTCCACGCTCTCCCTGCATTTTTTGCCTGAGGTTTGGCACCAAGCGAAGGCGTCGGCCTAGTTTAAATTTCAAATTCTTTCTTTGAAGTCGGCTTCACGCTATCCTTGCATTTCTTGCCTGATTTACGGCTCTTCGCATTTCAAGAGAAGACCTCAACGTTTCCGACATTGTTGAACTTCAATGTTATTGTTTATACATTGCCGACAATGTTGATCTCATTTAGGTTCCGGATCGCACTCGCTGCTGCTCTCGCCTGAGGTATGGCAATTTCTATTTGAAGAGAAGACCTCCTAAACTGTAAAACTTTCTATTCTCGCTTAGGTTCCGGAATCGGCTCTTGACAAGTCCTCACCGGCGTACAACTAAGGACACATCGGCGTCCATGGCACGAGTCCCGTGGTGGCGGAGGCGTTCGCTGAGGCGTCACGAAGCGGATTGCGCAAGTTCTTTCAATGCAGAGCGGAGGAGATGGCGCCGGGGAGAGTTCTTGCGGTTGTTTGCTGGGGGCGGGAAGATCACGCGCTTCCGGAGAATCAGTACAAGGACGAGTCCATTATAAACGTTCCGCACATCGAGAAGGCATGGCAGGAGCTCGTGAGAGAGGTGAGCAATCAGTTTTTGAAAGAGCCTTTAGCTGTTGCAAAATTCAACACAACAGTACTGAGAGTTTGGGAATTGATGATCGAGTCTGTGCAGGGAGTCATTGCGGAGGAGCTTCTGGACTCCTTCAACGTGGCGTCGTTCAATCTCAGCGTGGAAGAGATTGAAGCCGCCATCGCGCATTCAGACTCCGCATTTGAAACCCTGAAACTGGAGTTCATTCCCGAGTTCCGGACCTACCACGGGAACGAATCGATGTTCAGAGGCGCGAACTCGTTCGGCACCGCCTTCTCAGATTTGGTCCGATCTGCCATGGGATCCAATATCACAATGCACCTTGGCACCGAGCTCGCAGACGCCCTGTTCGAGCGAATTCGGATGAACGGCGTGAAGGACTATCCCAAGTGGAGAGCCGGCAACTTCTGCACTATCAGCTTGTGTCTGGCTGTCCTGGTCCGCAATTGAGACGACTCATCTGCTGAAATCATTGATTTCCTTGCTGCGTATGTAGAAACACATGTAGATGCATTGTTTTGATAGACTACCATATCAAACTCCGAGAGACATGACTTGGACTTCCTCCTCTTCACACTACTACAAGTTGGGCTCTTTTCGACACTATTTTTTCGACAATTTTTGTGAATTGTCGAAAAAAGTGTTGAAAACTTGTGCATATTAGAAGAAAGTGTCGGAAAAGTGTCGAAAACTTGTGCATATTACAAGCAAGTGTCCAAAAAAGTGTTGAAACCTTGTGCATATTACAACATATTTTTGTAAACTTGTGCATATTACAAGCAAGTGTCGAAAAAAGTGTCGAAAACTTGTGCATTTTACAACATATTTTTGTAAACTTGTGCATATTACAAGCAAATGTCGAAAAAAGTGTCGAAAACTTGTGCATATTACAAGCAAGTGTCGAAAAGAGTGTCGAAAACCTTGTGCATATTACAACATATTTTTGTAAACTTGTGCATATCACAAGCAAGTGTCGAAAAAAGTGTCGAAAACTTGTGCATATTACAAGCAAGTGTCGAAAAAAATGTCAAAAACTTGTGCATGTTACAACATATTTTTGTAAACTTGTACATATCACAAGCAAGTGTCGAAAAAAGTGTCGAAAACTTGTGCATATTACAAGCAAGTGTCGAAAAGAGTGTCGAAAACCTTGTGCATATTACAACATATTTTTGTAAACTTGTGCATATTACAAGCAAGTGTCGAAAAAAGTGTCGAAAACTTGTGCATATTACAAGCAAGTGTCGAAAAAAATGTCAAAAACTTGTGCATGTTACAACATATTTTTGTAAACTTGTACATATCACAAGCAAGTGTCGAAAAAAGTGTCGAAAACTTGTGCATATTACAAGCAAGTGTCGAAAAGAGTGTCGAAAACCTTGTGCATATTACAACATATTTTTGTAAACTTGTGCATATTACAAGCAAGTGTCGAAAAAAATGTCGAACACTTGTGCATGTTACAAGCAAGTGACAAATAGTTGTCAAAAAGTTTTGCATATTACAATATATTGGTAAAACTTAAGCATATTACATAAAAGTTATATTAAGCATATTATATATTAATATATGGCACAAAGTTAGTTTCTTATCATTATCTTTTAGTAATAATCATTAATATATGTGTGCGTGTGTGTGCATGTGTGATATGTAAAGTTAATATTTTAAATTATAGAAATTGAATTTGAAATACTAGTTCTACAATTCATTGTTGGAATGTCAAATTGGATACAATAGTTAAATTTCTTATATGAAATTAATTCGTGTCTTTGAAATTATAATTTTTTTTATTAAATAGATCTTTACATGACTTTTCTTTTTAAAAAGGAGAGAAATGATAACAAAGAAGCCAAAAGGAGATAAAAAGAAAGTTAGATTGAATATTAAAAAAAAATGGAAAAAAATAAAAGAATGTTTTATTAAAGTATTAAAAAATGCGCAATTAGGCAGCTAGAGACTCACGGTACACGATTTTTCAATGTGTTTTTGTTTTGTAGAAGAGTTGGGTGTAGATGCTTATGGAGAATTAAGTGAGCTCCGTGTTTTCTGGTGAGGGGCGCTCTTGGAAGTTAGTCGCAGATTGAGAGTAGAGGGCAACAAGAGGTGCTGGACTTGTTGACGATCCCACCTTTACTCCAGATCTAGAAGTGTATGAGCTTGGGGAGGGACGTGAATGTGTTGGATTGGGGTTAGGACTAGTCAAATCTACTCATGCAAAACTTTCTGGAAGTGAGAGTGTGCCTTCAGGCAAGACCTTGTCGTAAGTCATCTGTGAGAGTTGGAACTTTATGTGTTGGACGGTTAGGTTAGAACCTCACTCCAGATTGAACAAGCAAGTTGCAGATCTGCTAGATCATAGGAGTACACGTACATAGCTCATACACAAACTTCCAAGTCCACCCGAAGCCAGAAAATCAACACCACAACTCTGGAGCAAGGAGATCAACACACGCTGCCACCAAGCCCAAGACGCCCATCCTTGAGCTACGCACTCCCCTCAACCCTCTCTATCATTTTTGCATAGTTTTGCTGTCCCTTCTTGTTGTTTCTATTTATTTTCCCACTAGACATACCACGATATGCACACAACTACACATGAGAGTCACAACTAGGTCAGTACCACACAATACTCACAAATCCCATAGACCCGATTGCACACAAACTAGCCAATATCACAAAAAAATTCGATCCAAAAACAAGATAGATAGACAACACCAGCACTATCACAAGTTTAGACACCACATTTATAAAATTAGATCCACAAAAACCACGCGGAAGCGCTGCCAAAAAATTCACAAACATCACCAAAAAAACAACACCATAATACTCACTGCCCTTTTTCTCTCACCATCATATGCAATAGTTGTGTGTTAGAAACAGTTAGAAAACAGTCAGACAGGGAGCAACAACGACCACACAGGAAGAGACCAAGACCATAAGACAAACACTCTAGCAACCAAAAGACTGCACACAACGAGGACTTCTACAACAACTCAACAAACCGCCAAGAATCGTCAAGGAAGTGGAATAGCAGAGAGCATGCAAGAAAACAGGACCGCTGCGACGACCTAACAAGCAAACGAGTACCGACAGAGACAAGGAACAACACCAAACAAACTCACACGACTTGTAGCAGAAACGACATTAAGTTCGGCATCAAGTACGACCTGGCAACAAACCACCAGCAACAAAAACGAGATCAAGCACGACTTGGCTTACAAGCCAAGAAATCACCAAGCACTGTATACAGGTCATACCCCTCCAACCTCGTTCCAAAATTTCCTTGGTACTCTCCTTGCTTCTTCCTATGGTACACGAAGTATACATGTAAACTAAATCAAATATATAATCATGAACTAGCACTGAGAGTTTTTAAAAAACACAAGGAACGTAGTTATATAAAAACTAACGATATTAGTAGACAACTTCTCCCTAGAACTGGAGTTGCATGTGCCCTGTGGAATAGACCCATTACCCATGCAGGTCAGGTAGAAGAAGGTCAGCACCTGCGCACAGATCTTCCCAACGCCATAACACCAGCGATATGCACTTCAACAACAGTAGAAGTCCTGCCATACAACATATCACGAGTCAGCAAAAGGAGAAGACCCGGCGATACAACCAGGAGAAGAAAAATCAAGACTGAGGCAGCCAACAGCTATGCACCTTTCACAAATTGGGAAGTCCAAACGAAGGACAGATCAAGAGCCAAACAGTCTGCAACACCTGATCAAGATCCTGCAAGCCCGAAATCAAGCCTCCTGATTCTGCAGAACCTGCAAGCCCGAAATCAAGAGACAACACGAGCTTGTAAGACCGAACCAAAGCACCAAGGCACATCAAAGCACCAGAAGAGCGACGCACCAAACACAGAAGAACCGGCATCAACAAATCACACTGCAAGATCAAGACCGAGCCCCCCGAGCCCAAGCACATTAGCGCTGCGGCACCTGAAGGAAGGAAATCAGACACAAGAAATACCAAGAGACGAAGAGCCGACTACACAAGCAAGGTGCACTCACAAAGATCCAAGCTCAGCGATACAAGGCAGACCGAAGACGGAGACACAAAAAGTACCAAGAATCGAAGAGCCGAATGCACAAGTAAGTTGCACACACGGGGGCCCGAGTTCAATGTCACAGGGAAGACTGAAGGCGGAAACACAAGAAGTACCAAGAGAAGAAGAGTCGACTGCACAGGTTAGCTGCGCTCACGAGGACCTAAGCACAACGACACAGAGAAGATTGAAGGCGGAGAGCCTATCGACCCTCCTGAACAGACACTCCCCCTGCCCCCAGCGACCCACCACCCCGCACTTGCGACCTGCCTATCCGCGCCAGAGACCTGCCCCTTCCTACCAGCGACCTGCTACTCCTCGACAGCAACCTCTAGAACCCCTCCAACGACCTTCCACCTTCCCCATATTACCAACCTATCTCAGCCATCGACCCTGCAAGCTCTAGCAAGCCTTCAACGACCTACCTAAGGTAAGTTACTACACCCCTCCTCTAACTAAGTATTGCACAGTGGTAGTAGTTGTGAAGTGGGGTGGGGCAGGCATGGACACAAGAAGTACTAGGAAAGCCCTCAGCTACGTAGACCACATGGAGATCGAGTCCCCAAGCAAAAGTCTCAAGCGGCTCCAAGGGAAACAAGTGGAGAAACAACGACATGAGGAAGCATCCGCCGACAAAAAACAAAAGCCCATTCGTGAAGAAAACAAAGGGAAAGAAGGTATGACCATCATCACCATCCCTGACACTAGTTGCTTTAAGTTTTGGTTAGGTTTCCAAGTAATGGAGGACCTAGCGGTGGAGGAGGGATTGATCATGCGACCAAGCTGTCGTCACATGTGCAGTAACTGACTGCATGTAACTGGGCTTCACCGACAGTATGCATCAGAGATAAGCATGAATGGGATTATTTTGTCCATGTCCAGAGGGCTTTTCTTAGGAAATCTAGTTTGCTATGTTTGGATCTAGTCCAAGAGATCACTGATTGACAGCACTGTTGGTGGGGACGGAGTCGACATCTGAGTTCAGTGCCTGTTTTGAGAAACGCCCCTAATCTTGGCGGAGTAGAATGCGTGCTTGTAGATCCGAGCAAGCTCTGTCGGTAGTGCTGAGTCCAGTATTCCACTACAGTAGTCGATTAGAACTTCTCATCTGGTCACATAACATCAAGTTGAAGGAAAAGTATGGAGTTACGTGAAACCCCTTCCACCTCCTGTGATATCCGCAGAAACGCTCAGAGTTTAATTTAAAGGAGTATTGATGATGTTGTGGCTGTCAGTTTGATTAGGTCTCCTTCTAATAAGATTGCGCAGTACTTCCAATATTGTCAAGATTTCTACTTGCTTTAAAGGTCCTTGGATATTAAAGTTCCAATAATCATGTCTGAGTAGTATTGATGAGAATTTTCTGATCCTGCGCGAGTTATATGTGTTGCAGGTTTAGTCGATGCGGGTTGCTACAGCGCGAGGGACTGCCCAAGCAAGGCCAATGCCTACATCTTCTGCACCGCGGGCACTTGCACGTACAAGTGCAAGTCCGGCTGAGCAACCTGCCACAACGTCGACATGGCCAAGTACAGGTGCGACGTTAACACCGACACCGACGTGAATGCAAACTGCGGCGGCTGCAGGGTCCAGTGCGTCCCCCACAGCCTTCACACCATGGACCTTATGTGCGTGAAGGACCAGTGCGTGTACAAGTGCAAGAAGGGGTTGTCGGACTGCAACAACTGGCTCCGGGATGGCTCCGGGATTGTACGATGCGCGGTCCTGCGGCGCCTGCAACACGCCGTGCCTGGGGAATCTCCCGAACTGGTCATGGATGAGTGCATCGGTAGCAAGTGCCATTACACTTGCGATTCCGGGTTCGGGAACTGTGACAACAAGTGGACCAACGGATGCGAGAGAGACATGAGCAAGGATGTGTTCAACCATTGCAAGACCTGTAACAAGTGAAAAGAGACTCTCATCGGCGGGGACGCCACTTGCAGGTAATGCTCTTAATTTCAGTTGTCTGTGAATTCAAAGTGCCATATTCATTATTTATTGGTGGTTTTCACCATCGCCACTTGTGTTGTATCTCTTTTTCCAATCTGTATGCTTTAATCTACTCATGTGATTAATCTACTCTTGTGGGTAGCCAGAGCTACTTTAGAGTACGCGAGTGACATGAAGATGTTGAAAATGATTGAACTGTTCCTAGAATCTGCTTGAGGAGAATCTTGGCTTGGAAGTTCTGGTGTTAATAATAGCTGTCAATATAATGAAAATAGCCTTGATCTTACCCTCACACAGCTTTATTTATAACTAAACGTCTTTGATTTACGCTTATAATTTGCATCTGGAAAGTTTTGCAAATTATTGAACAAACATAGTCTTACGTAGTACCTTTGCATAGCATTACTTAATGTCATGTTTTGTGGCTTGGTTTGTTGTGGCTTTCCAGTAAGAGCATATGTGGGCAGCTATGCAAGAAGGGCAACAAGAAGAAGAATTGCCTTTGAACCTATTGAGATCACTTTCCAGCATTTGTCATAGCAGTCAAATATGCGCTCTAGCTCTCAACGATCTGTCATGAAACCAGGAGAGCCTAAGTCAGTTCACCAGTTACAAAACCGTTGTGCAATTCTCTTCAAGGGATGCACAAGTAGTTTTACATGTAATGCTGGATGGAGAGATTGATCTGGTAGGCACTCGATGTTCCACCGAAGATGCCGTGGGACGTAATGGCGCATCATCATCTAAGCTGGGGCCGCGGAGGATGGACCTTCATCAACAGGACCAATGGAGCCTCACCTTGAAGTTTCTCCATTTACAGGTCTTGGAGACACATCTTGTCTGAGTCGGTGATCAGAGCCTGGGTCACAGCTGAACTTGGGAACTTTGGGCTTGGGAACAATTCTGCCGTTTTACTTGGTTGGCCATAATTGCCCATCATCCTTAAGCTTTTAAGGCAGATCAACTATATAATGTAAGTCCCCCATAACCAACCAAAACCCATAGCCAACGCTTATAAAATTGGGGTATATCCAACCCTCTTCCATCCCATTACCACCAACTCAGCTCCAAATGAAGGTTTGCTATTAGTCAAGACCCTTACTTTTGGTCGTTGGTTATGGGGGATACCTATTGTTGGCCACCCACTAAACATGGTTGCACAGTTTGAAAATTTATAATTAATTCAATCTTCATCGGAACAATATGAAATCACTTTGGGTTGGGATTGTAACTCTATTGGCTATCACTAAAAAATAAAAGTGTACTTATCTCCTCTCTGCATATATGCACATTCCTTAAGTTGTCGGTTTTAAGAGGGCTTACCTTATGGGTTGTTTTGGCACAAGAACCTTTTCTAAAGTGCTACAGGCCACCTCATAGGAAAAAATAGACCATGACTTCAAGGTGGACGAAAATGGGCATCTATTAAGACCATCACCACCGCAATTTGTGCAAGCATAGGCGAGCTACAATGATTTCCGTTAAATGAGTTTGTAGATTTTCCTTGCTGAAATATATCCACTATGTAGATGTCATTTTGCGTGATCTAGAACACTCGTAGATCCTCACAAGCCAAAAAAACTCATTGGCCTTAAATGATTAAAGGGTTAAGAGTGGATGTTGGCAACAAGTTCTGCAAGTTTTTGCAAGATTGCTCTATGTTTAAGCCTGAAAACCCTTTTTCAGCACATTGCCAAGAACAACACTCTTAACCATTCAATTGATATTACCAAGAATGTTCCTTACATCTAATAAACATCTTTAGGAATATCCTTATATTGAAATTTTCATTATTTCCATCATTTTGAGATTTTCATTTGCTTGTTTGCATCTCTTGCATTTGATTTCATTGTCAGATTTGGATTAAAACATCATGTATGTATACAAATCATGTATGTATACTGTTTTAAATAAAAATATGCAAAAAGTAGTAAAACCTATTCATTGTCAGTGCCAATTTAACTCCACTAAAATTCAGCTATCTCCGTCTACCTGTAATTGAATTAAAATAAAGGTTGTGGAATCAAAAACCCATAGCTCAAAGTGTAAACCGCCCCTTACTTTATTACAACAACCATCATTGAGAATATCAACTTTGGTATGCATTCACTTTGTTTTGTTTCACTAGGAATAACTTTGAGATTGTCCACATATTAAGTTGTTTTATAGCTAATATGGCATCTTCACAAAGCTCTTGTAGACAACAAGTACACAAGCTCGGTTTTACGAGATTCCAATCATAAAATCACTTTACACAAGTGATACCATGTGAAGCCAAAACCTATGTGTACAAGCCCCTCTCACGGTGTGCACCATATCCATCACCACACCATCAACCAATATCTCTCCGTCCCAGCCTTTTTTCTACGGGCGATAAATAGCCAAAAAGCGAGAGTAAAAGATGGGCTGCGAAAAATACTAAAGAAAATAACAAGCGCTTCAACAGTCTTTTCGCCATGTGGTAGTCTGTGTCACCTGTAAACTCGCCACGATGCAACAAAGAACTCAATGGCTAGTTTGTCCAATCGCCACCTGCATCATGAGAACTGCCAACTTACAAAATTGGAATAGCCAATTAGCCGCAAATCGGATTAGGCAAGTGCCAGAGCACAACAATGGCATGATCAGTTGGCGCCAAGGGCGCGCAGTAGTACACTGGCGTGGATGCCAGTTTGGCGCACTAGTTTAAGGGCTAGATTGCCCACTTCAGCGTGGTGGGGAGAGGGGAGTATCGCCGCTCCATCATGTAGTTGATTGTGTATCGCCAATGTTATGAATTAAGTTCTGTATGTACTCGCCAGATCATTTGCTGGTGGTTACTGCTCTATCTAGTTTGATCGCCTTGTCTTGGCCACTCTCTTCTGTTTTATGCTTGTGAAGTTGTGGGCCATTTACGCACTGCTGAAGCGTTTCCTACAAATGGTGTTGTCTTTGGTCACCAAATCACAAAGTTCTGCTTGCTTCCAGTCCTTAGGGTTTCTTGAATATCTCGCTTTGTGTTGGCTTAGTTTCCTCTCGGATCTGCGAAGTGAACCTTGAATGTTTGGACCTTCGACAGCTTCATTTGAAGCGAAGCGCATGCCTGTTGGTTTCGGGTTTCTGGATACTCCAATCCGATTGTTGGGCAGTGGAGTGCTATTGTGATCTGATCCCGCTTGCTAATTCATTGGTGATTTGGACGTTTTGTTTTCTAGTATTACCTTCCTTGCTCGTTCTTGTTTGATTTGTTATAATTTAGGGTTTCTGGTTTTAACTAGCTTTTGAGGTGATGTTTTAATCTGAGATAGGTCGTGGGAGATGGGCGGTCCAAAGCTCTCTGTTGTGCAGCGACTAAGGAGGACGACCGTGCTTGAGTCCTACTTCTGCAGCAGTAGAAATTCAGAGGATGGATCGGCTATTGTACTGCCTCAACGTCCTTTGAAGCGAGCAAGACTGACGATCGAGAGTTTGAGTGCCACGGACGGCTCGGAGTCGTCGTAGATGGGGGAGTCACGCATAGGAGGCCGTGCCAACCCCATAGTGAAGTTGATCTGCCTAAACGGGCTTGAAAGTCTGCCTGAGATCTCAGCTTCGGAAGATGAAGACGTGGTGGAGGTCATAGACGTCGAATAGCAGAAGCTGACGCCAAGAAAGCAAAGAAGTTGAAGCAGAAGAGTTATGACGTGTCGCAAAGGGCCAAGATTTGTAGGCAGTTCAACATCCGTGGGAAGAAATGATCCGTGGGGCGTCATCAACCATTGTTGATAGAGTGAAGTGCAAGATCTGCTGAGCCGTGAAAGGAAGTCTCGTTACAATGGGTGCCAAGACCGACACGCTTGATAAGCATGTTGATAAGCAGGTCGCTGATCGAGATCTCCCTCTTTTGGGAAAGAAAAAAGGCGAGGTCTTCTTTGCCAAGGGTTGTGAGCATGCCACCAATGAGAGGCAATATAGGGCCCAGATCCTGAATCGCCCAACTGTGGCAGAGCAAGTTAATGTGGAGCTCCAGGGAGAGAAGGCTCGCAAATTGCAACAATTTGCTACCATCTTTCACTTACTCCAAACTAGCCGCCCAATGCTTGAGTATGAAAGTATGCGTGATCTATTTTCGTTTTCGAAGATGCCACATTTGAGTAAGAAGCTCTAGAACAACTTAGCTGGCTGGACGATGGTAGAATACGTGCACAAGGAGATAGCTTCGAAAACTAAGGAACACATGAGGAGTTGCAACTATTTCGCGAACACATGTGACGAAGTTACTACAGTTGATAATGTTTCTTGGATTTTGATTCATTCTTATGTCGTGCATGATTCTGCTAGGATCCCCATGTTGCTGTGTTTGGAGCAAATCACAGAAGGTGCAACGGCGCCGAAGTTGGCGATGGCTATTATGGATGCAATCAAGGGAAAGGGTGGCATAATGGTGGCAAATATGATTGCAAAATGGGTCTCTTTTGGTGCGGACGGGGCTGCAATTTTTCAGGTATGTCATGGCGTTAAAGGCCTTAAGCTTTTTGTTACCCTTCATGCTGTTACCCCCTTTTGTTTGTTGTTGTTATGATGTTGTGCATGTTTAGAATCTGATCATTGTGCAGGGATCTAGAGGAGGTGTTACTAAACTTCTGCAAGAGAGAGTGGCGCCTCACATGGAGGGAGTTCATTGTGTGAGCCATAGGACGAATCTGGCCGTGAAGACATTGTCCCATTTGCCTGTTATCTCAAAAATTGAGACTCTACTACAATCTCTGCACACATACTTCTCTGCGTCACCAAAGCGCCACTTGGAGTTCACCAAACTAGTTGAGCTCATGATGACAAAGGGCTTAAAGTTGGTGTCGCAAGTAAGCCGGTTCTTATTGGAGCGCTTTTCCTTACTAATTGTTTTGTTTTTGTTTGAGCTATAACAATTGCTGTGGAATTCTCAATGGGGCTAGTTCTTTTAAAACCCTCACCATCTGCCATATTGTGGTTCTCAGGTGCGGGCGAGATGGCTAAGTATGATGTCCCCACTCAGAAGGGTAATGGGGGAATACAAGACACTTATGGCAAAGATGGCGGAGGATAGGCTTGACAAGGTATCAAAGCCAAGTGCAAGAGAGGCAGCAAGAAAGAACTTCGAGCTCTTGTCTGACATCTCCATTCCCTATGCTCACATGTTTTTTGCCACTGTTGGAAACGGTCCATGACCTCATCAAGTTCTCTCAACAGAGAGACATTTTTTACTGTGATTATGTAGCAGCCATAAAAGTGTGTCAAGCTCGTTTGTATGAGCTATACATTGATCCGAATACCTCCTTTGCCTCTGATGCCTTCAGTGAGTTCTCTGATTTTGTAAGTGGGCGCCACTATAGTATGTCGTGGATATGGGCTACTTCCAAATTAGATCTCAATTGCACGGAGGTGGAGCACGTGAAGTTTACATGTAGAATGCTTGCCTTTGATGCTATCACTGCAAAACGAATATGGAGTGGCTGAGCTAGTGACGCGTGAAAGCTTCGTAGACATCACCACGTGTGTAAAGTCTCTTTGCACAGGTAGGAAATTTGAACTCTTTTGTACTGTTGATTTAGCTTTGCTGCTTTGATGCACCCTCACAGTGGCAGACTTCTAACATTTCTGTTGGGATACTATTTTTCAGGCGCAGCAGATAAACTCATCAAGTAGTTGTCCATCAAATTCCCTGCTTCAAACATAATGGACTCTCTAGGTGTTGTCTACCCGCAATATTGGCTTCAATCGAATGCAAATGCCCTTTTCGATCGGCACTTCTTAGTGATCAAGGAGCACTTTTGTCGACGTAGGCTTACTAGAGAAGTTCTGAATCGTGCGTTGCTAAGTAAAGAGAAGTTGAACCACCAATGCAGCATCTAGAAGTCCACCATGAAGGCTAATGCGACTGAAGCTATGGAAAAACCGTTCATTTTGAACCCACCAGCGAGATTATGGAGGAGCATAGCCACATGTGCGTGGATGAGATCACCAATGTCCGAATGGATAAAAGTGGCAGAAATAGTTGTTGTTTAGGTTCTCGGATTAGTCGAAGATGAACGTATCTTCTCATCAGTTGCCTTCTCAAAAGGCAAACTCATAAATCGTCTTGATGAGCATTTGGAATGTGCTGTCGGGGTGTACTCGTAGAGGTACTACACGCTGGAGAATTTTCCCTTTGAGAATGCATACAATTCATGGAAGTCAGACAAGAAGCGCAAGGTTGAATCATGAACTGCATCCAACATTCTCGATGACGATTCAAAAATCTGCCAAGTTCACAGATTTGCTTTAAGTTGCAGTGGCCAGGTCTTGTGTGTTTTGTCATGGTTGATTGTTGTGTTCATTGATAGTTGAGATCCTTTAGCATGCCATGGTTTTTGTTGTAGAGGTCTGATGGTGCTTTAGTCAAGTTCATTGCTTTGGTCAGTAGTTTTTTTTTTCTTTTAGGTTCTAGTTTTGATCTTTGAGCACATTTTATTTGATCCGCAAATTTGTGGACAATGATGGCTGCGACTGAGAGAATTTGGTTCCCTCAACATCATTTTCATAAAAGCACGAGTGAGAGCTGTGCTCTTGATAACGTGTATGAATGTAAGTGGTAAGCCATTATGTCACCAAAACCTCTTGCATTCTTCACGTTTGTGGTGTTAGTGCTAGAAGTCATGCTTACTATTTCTTAAATTAGTCTACAGCTCTATCCTTTTGAGTTTAGTCACGGTGTTAATTTCATTTATTTTTAAAATTTAATTCAGATTCGATTATATTTGATTTTCTTATTTGATTTTCTAATGATTATAGTCAGATTTTGCACTTTGTCATTAGTATTCTTCACATCCATGCTAATAATTAGATTTCTTTTTGGCCAAAGTTTGATTTGGTATTCATTGTTTTGTCTTAGAACGTAGCTTATCCATGAACAAACCGCCACCTTCTGCACTGAATTGTTGAATCACTGGAGTCTTCACCTTGAACTCATTTGCTAATGTTTGTTGTTGTGTGCACTCTTGGAGTCTGGCTGGTTCGTCTTGACGGAACCCTTCTCGCACCTAGAGTCACCGCTGGAGCTCACTTCTTTCAAGCGCGCTTCCTTCCTCTATGTGGCAGGGACGATGGGGAGACCGGCTGGACAAAGGTCAGACATTGTGGCCGGAGCAGAGAACCGCAGCGCCATCTTCTTCTACATCACCATGTTGGCCGGTACCAACCTCCACGCACTGGTTGGTTTCCTCATCCTTCTTGTTTTCCCGAGTATTCTACCTCTTCTTCTAAAGCGTTGATGCCTTCCATGCATGGCCTGATTTTCGTGTTTTTGGATTTCTCTTATTGTTTTGCTTGGTCCTTGCGTTGCTTTGCAGCTGCATGGCCCCTGTAGATTTCTAGCTGTTTAACGCAGGTCATCGCTAGATCTCCTTTGCTGAAAAAGGGATTGCCTCAGTGGCGTTGTTTTGCTTGCAAAACCTAGGCCTTTCTTCAAAATTTCGACTAAGCTCGTGTCCTTGCTGAAATTGGTTTGCTGCTTTGAACTCACGACTAACTAAAAGTGCCCATCTTTGCAGATGCTATTCCACTCTTTTGTGGAGGAACATCTCCATCAGATACAGCAGGCACTTATCCTTTCACGATTCAAAAATCCACGCCGTCGGAAACTATTTTTTGTGAAAGAGAGTTCAGGCAACTCAGACCGCATTGTGAGCATTACAGGATGGCATGAGTTTGTGGTGGACAACAGCTTATCAAATGGCGAGTTCATCCTCTTTGAAGTGATTCAACAAGACAAGATAATTGTTTCCATTTTCCCACGAGATGATGAGCCAACAAGTGACTTTTCTTTGCAATCTCTGAGCATGGAGGTCTGTGTTGGCGAGAATGAAGTTGGCACTATGCATCCCTACTATGGATTTGAGAAGACACTCCGCATGAGTCACAGTACAGATTGCAAGATTGCAAAACTGGTAAGATCATGCAAAACATAAGTTCTGCCTACTTGTAAAAAATGCACAAATTTTGAGCTTTGAATCTTGCTGTAGTTTGAAGCAACCTGTTTCAGTTTTAACAATCTAGCTACGTTTTGGCAGGATGTGCCAAAGGCCATTTGAGAAACTCATGGAGTAGAGGAGTTCTGTAGCAAGGTGTATCAATTGGTTGGCCCTTTTCACACCGTCGCAATGAAGGCATCAACGTACACTAAGAGGATTTCGAAGGTGGTTACATGTAACCTGCAGACGGGGTGGCTAAAGTTTGTGCGTACAAACAACTTTGAAGCTGGAGACAAGCTGCGCTTTACTATGACTGAGAATGACACCTTTGCTGTCACTCTTGTGGACTGAGCTTCTCTCGCCAAAGAAGTTCACTAATTGAAAGTTTAAGTAGCCTAAAATTGCCTAAATCTTTGATTATTATCACTTACAGGTGCTATTTTCATAACTTCTATTTACATTAGGTGCCAGTTTTTAAACACAGACTAAATCATGCATAGCCAGGAACAATGAAACTCTCAACAGACTAGTCGCCTACAATTGCATCCATCTCCATAGGCTATTTGCCAATCTCTGACACTTGTACAGAAAATTGTGGAAGTTTCCAACACTTCAAGGGAAAAAAAAATCGCCACATGACATATTGTTTTTAATGTATGCATAGCCAGACTGCCCAGACTTCAAAAATTACCAAAAAAAAGCTGCTCCGTCTCCAATCTCACACTTCTCGGTTTACGTGTACATTTACATACATTTACTTCACTAGGGACCACCTTGCCCCCGTAGAGGACGATAGGATCTAGTAACCTTCAAAGTAAAAAGTAAACTGAAGAGCAACCTTTAAAGTAAAAGTAAATCCCCAAGAGCACCCTTTAAAGCAAAAGTAAACTCAAGAGCAACCTTTAAAGTAAAAGTGAATTAAAAGTGAAGCGCACAACAGCACAAGTCGCACTAGTCTTGTGATGAGAAAGTAGACTTGCGCATCTGCATCGCTTGATCTCTCATTGCTTCTCAATTCGCTTCATCTCCTCGTTCCCTTTCGTTGTTGATCTTTCATAAATGGATTCGCTGAATGAGAAACGCGCCTGATTCAAGCTTGTTGGAGAATCAGAAAACCATTTGCTCTGTTTTTAGGGTTTTTAGGGTTTTTTAGGTTACAAACAAGGCCATGGTATTTGGGCAGATTGTGATCGGGCCTGCGGGCTCCGGGAAGACCACGTATTGCAATGGCATGTCCCAATTCCTCAACCTCATCGGCAGGTCCGCTCCTTCAAACTCCAGAATCTAGCTTTAGAATTGTGGGTTCAGGGTTTAGGGTTTAGGATTTTGGGTGATTCGGAGAGTAATTCGTTTGGTTTTGTTGTCTGCAGAAAGACTGCAGTCGTCAATCTGGATCCGGCAAATGACAACCTCCCGTATCCTGTAACTTGTGAATTTATTATTTGCAACTCTCTGTAAATATTTTCTTCGTTTCTTCCTTTGAGAGTACTACCTTTGACCTATTCAGATACGAGTGTGCTGTCAACATTGAAGAGCTCATTAAACTGGAAGACGTGATGGCGCAGTACGATCTTGGACCAAATGGAGGTATTACAACTAAATGTGTTTAGGGTTAAGATTTATGGTCAGGGTTTAAGGTCAGGGTTAAGATTTAGGGTTGAGTTGAGGATCAACTATTTGATTAACTCATGTGTGAGATGATTGCAGGGCTTGTTTACTGCATGGACTACCTGGAGAAGAACATAGATTGGTTACAGGAGAAACTCCGCCCACTTATCAAAGGTAATTTTTCATTTCATGCAAGTTGGTATGGGTTTGAGGTCAGGGTTTAAGGTTTAGGGGTTTGATATGTGGAATTTTTTTATTAGCAGATCATTACCTATTATTTGACTTCCCTGGGCAAGTGGAGCTCTTCACGCTGCACTCAAATGCGAAGAATGTGATACTACAAATGGCCAACAAGTGGGATTTCCGGGTATGTTTCCTCCTCTTCTTGTACGTTGTGAGAAAGTTTCTTTGCTGCAGTTTTCTAAGTGATTCTTTGCTTGCAGCTCACTGCTGTGCATCTAGTGGATGCCCACTTATGCAGCGACCCTGGGAAATATGTGTCGGCTCTCTTGGTGTCGCTGTCAACTATGCTGCACTTGGAGCTTCCACACATCAACGTGTTCTCGAAGATTGATTTGATAGAGAGCTACGGAAAACTTGGTAATTCGGAAGCTTTGAATGCAGATCAGGAACATCTTTAACCCACCCAAATAATCTAATACATTGTGACTAGGAAGTTCTGGCAAATGTTTTTCGCAAATGAGCAGCTGAGTCTTTGAATTTCAAGGGTTAAGTGCAAGCATCTTTTGTCTCCTTAGGCCCTAGACGAGGAATACTGATTAATGAGGTGGGATTCTGTTTGGCAGCTTTTAATCTGGACTTTTACACTGACGTTCAAGATCTCTCATATCTCCAAGAATATTTGGATAGAGATCCCAGGTCTGCCAAGTACAGGTACCTCTCTGGCATTTTTAAAAGATGGCGTTTGCATCTTATCACCTTCTGTTGACTGCAATGGACTAAATTCTCTGTTCAGGATACCATAAGCCTTCTAAGTTCCATTACGCGTTTGTAGGAAGTTGACGAAGGAATTGTGTGAGGTTGTTGAGGATTACGGACTCGTAAGCTTCACAACATTAAATATACAGGTATGAACATCCATCTTGCACACGGCAATTTG
This sequence comes from Bryoerythrophyllum caledonicum, assembly GCA_963971425.1. NCBI lineage: Eukaryota > Viridiplantae > Streptophyta > Bryopsida > Pottiales > Pottiaceae > Bryoerythrophyllum > Bryoerythrophyllum caledonicum. The sequence goes on from OZ020515.1 coordinate 3,365,174, forward strand.
AACTCTAGATTTAGGGTGCAAGGCAAGTGTGATTGACCTTGAAGCCATTCATGAGTCTAGTAAATTGTGCTCATAGATTCTCATGCTGTCAACAGACGTTTTCTTTGTGGTGTTATCCTCGGACTGATGATGTGATTGACTCTTTGTGGATTGTGATCAGGATAAAGAGAGTGTGATGGACCTTTTGAAGATAATCGACAAGAGCAATGGCTATGTGTTCAGAGGGATTGAGGGCAACATCAATGAGTTCAGCAAGCTGGCTGCAGCGCCTACCAACTGGGACTACGATAGATATCCTTTCAAGCTGTTCTTCTGTCTCTTAACATACCATCATTTGATTTTGCATACCATCACTGAGTAGTTGATTTGTTGATATCTGCCTTAACATCGGTTGTTTTCTTCCACGACGATGGCGATTCAGGAGAAGTACATGAAGGATGATGATGGTGATGACATCGACACTTCATGACTGGATTTTTACAGCCACAAACTGACAACCAGGAGCATAATTATATCCATTCTGGTATTATTCACACAAAAACTACCTTGTTCCCTTCAATTGTGGTGTGGGAAGCATGTTGTTGCTCTAAAGGTCTGGGAAGCCCCATTTGGGTTGCATCATGATGTTTTTTTTGTGTATTTGACATACAAGGTGGGAGAATTCATGTATATGATAGTTACAAAAGTTTGTATTTGTGTTGAGCCCAATTCAATGACACATGGCATTTCAAATTCAGATCATCATTGCACTTGCAACATGCTTTGAGAAGTTGCAAAATGGTCATGTATCGTGTCGTATTTGAGCATGCTAAGGTTCAGATTTGAAATCACCTCCAAATGAAAGATGTTAGTTGAAGAATCTTCAATCCAAAGGTGTATGTCTTGCTAAGTTTTAGTACATTTTTTTGGTATGTTATGAGTGAAATACGTGACCATATATATGGTCCTCCATTGACCTTTGATGGTCAACCCTTTAAAATTATATACAAGCAAGTGTTTTGTAGAATACAAAAAATGCATCAAAGTTTAGCAAGACTTACACCTTTGGATTGAAGATTTCATCAACCAACATCTTCCATTTGGAGGTCATTTCAATATGTGAACCTTATCATGTTCAAATATGACATTGTACCTGTAGAATATTGTGGCCACCAGTGGCACCTTTTGATGTTTAACCCTTTGGCGTTTATATGATGTTTACCCAAAACCAAGATTTGTCATGATTTTTTTCATCAAACTAACTTTGATGGAAATACAATGCCTTAATTTATTATCCAACCTTACAAAATTGAACTCAAACCATGACCTTAACTTTGGGAAAATTTTGCACATTCACCGTTGATGGAATAGATTATAGTGTTTATAGGTAACGTATATTGGTAATGAAAATGGTGGACTTTGGAGGATATATTACTTTATCCATCAATAGATTCTAGCAAGATTTTTTGTACTTTCAATTAAAGAGTTAACATGTGCACTAGGTTGATAGCTTCGCATTGACATATCATATGTGAAGAAAACAGTTATATATGATACTCGATGATTTTTTTACTATTGTCTACTTGATTGTATACAAAACTGTTTCACACCTATACATATTAAATCAAAAGTTTTGTATGCAATGAGAGGGATCGACAATCACAATTCGAAGAACTTGTACATATTGTAGGTACCAAGTGTGGCATCCTCTGCAATGACTCCTTCACAACCAACTACAACCACTTGATCCAAACCACTACACCAAGGCCGTGGTGCTTTTTCATCAGCCATGTTACTATTGAGTACTAAAAACTTTTGACACAATTCTATAATTTCTCTAAAACGTTCATTGTTATAATCATCTAGTTTACAGTGCATCTACTTGAGAAAAAATCAAGCTTGACTTTGAATGGCTTTTGAAATACCATGGATAGATATAAGGCGGAAAATTAAAAAGCTTCATTCTACTAATGTTGGAGAGATTCTACGTTAATGCTTGAATTTGCATCAATTTGAATTCTATACTATCGATCTTGAATGTCCTTATCTCGAAGTATTAGATAGTGAACATGGCCTCTAGATTTAGGCACTAATTGAAAATTCTCTTCAAAAACTTTGGATATGGTCCAAATAACTTTGTAAGAAACCGTAATGTTCACATGTGTCATTATAAGATAAACCCTCATTAAAAATAGAATGTATAATTTGTAAGCAAAGTGCATCAACTATATATGCAGTTTTATCTATGCGGATGCCCATGCATAGCTATTGACAAAACAAATATAGATGAACAAACTATAGCCCTAACCAAACAAACAACTAACCATGATTCCCAAATGACACCACTCCTAACTCTAATTAGCACAAAGCAAGACAAAACAAATTGTGTCTAGTTGTTTCCAATTAAGAAATAAATGAAACAATTAATTATTTACATTGGAAATCCTAATCAACACATAACAAAACTTTCCAATACTATTGAATATATCACTTCCAAATTGATTTTAGTATAGATCTAGTATGAAGATAATGTTTAGAGACGCTCATCAACAACTGGATGTTGCGATGTTGCAACAATTGTAGCCACACAACCGTACACTACACTTCCAACACGTTTCGCACTCTATTCGTGCAGCCAACACTCTTTTCACAATCAAATCTACAACCTCACTACATTCTCAAATTCACAAGATTGCGCATTCCAACTTCTTTGGTTTTGTGTTACTTGCTTTGGTGTACAATACTAGTAAACCACATAAGAAGAACGGGCACCGTTTGCTTCCAACCTCAAGGTACTATGATAAAAGTCCAAAGAAAATTTGAGGCTTCTAGGTATAAATCTATAAATGATAGAAGAACAAAATTAACAAAGAGAAGGCAAAGAATTAAAAACAAGCAGGCAACAAGTTTAGAACACGAAAACCAAAAAGTGGAAAAAGGTTTGTGAGATTAGTTTGGAAGATTCATAGAAGTAAAGGTCGACTACCATGAAATTGAGGTGTGCCACATGTTAGGTTGGTTTAGAAGAATCATGAACTAATTTAGAAGGTTCATAAAATTGTAAAACACTCTACTAACATTGGTTGGAAGGTTCATGAACTAGCTTAGAACCTTCATGGAATTAAATTTGCACTCGGGTGAAGGAGTAGGTATAAGACAAGAAAGAACTCAATGGTCTCTCGATTGCAATCCCAATGAAGTACAAAATAGCTTGGTAGGCTCTAACCTCAAGTTAAAGGTAGTTTCAGCCATCTTGAAGACAAAAGATAGTGAAGTACTACAAAACAGAGCCGCCTTTTTCTTCTTTAAGCGAATAGTAGGACTTTACAGCTATTTGTAACCAATCATAAATGAAAAATGAAAAAGAGGTCAAAGCACTTGGTATCATAGTCTCGATTACCTCCTAAACCCATCAAGGCCGACAAAGGTGACTACACCTCAGAGAATCCATAGTAGATCATTATCTACACATTGGAAGCATTTCATCGCGACTAGTTGTTACAGAAATCACTACAGTTTGCCCGTCAAACTTCGACACACATTCTCACTGCATTTGTTGAAACATATGTTGAAACATAAAAGGAACTTTCAAGCGATGTTTCTCACATTAAGAAAACTTAAAAGCATAGCTATTCCACTTCCACATCCTCAAGGTTTGAATAAGAAGTCGTGATGATGTGGAACTTGGAAAGCACTCCCATGTTCACACTTAGTTTGTAATATGATGAAGCATACAGGCTGTTCTTTTCAACCAGATGCCACCATGTGATTGGAAAGGCATGTGAAGAACACGCAAGTTATGTACAATGATAGAATTCGATGTGAAATGGGGGTTTTGTGGGTCCGCAAAACACCGGTTGCAAGTATATCCTTGGTATGGATAAATTCCTTATCTGCATGGCATGGGCCCACCCGAGCAAACTTCATTTACATGGTTGCTTGTTACAATCAAAAGCAAACCGAGGAGGCTTGTAGTTGGTGCAGTAGTATTCTTTACTTTTTACTTTTATGATAGACTTTGGAACCAATCTGATGGGGTGAAGTATGCTTTAAATTGTAGTTAACCCCTAAATTGACAACAAACACTTCAATGCTCGTTTTAGTGCAATGAGTAAAGAAGAAGAAAAAATATTTTATTTCTAATTTGCACCTTAGGATCTAAATAAATACTTTTTAAGTAACATAATCACAATATTTCATAGACTTTGACCGTACTGATTGAAAGATTATTGTGTTTGAAGTAGAGAAAAGGGTTCATTTTTCTCCATACGTTGAGTGGATCAGCAAACTTTGACTTCACTTCGTGTCCGATTTTTGCACTACACAAGGTCTAAATTCATTACCATCATGTTAAGCATGATATTAGTTCCTTGTACATCAATTTTCAAAGGTAAAGAAAGGGTGTAGATTATTCCAAAAAAATGTGAAAGGAGTGGAGGTTAAAAATTTGTCAATTCTCGTTTTCTCTTTTTTGTGAACTTAATGTGTTTTTGAATGAGAATCCAAATGGTCAATAAGAAGGGTTACACCACATAATGCCATGGGGAAAATAAAAGTAAATATAATGAAGATCTCCACGTTTTATGTAGAAAGGAAGAAGATTTTTTGGTAACTTGCCTGATAATGTGCGACAGTGTGTGAAAATGTTTGGCTTGGATTAATATGCTATATTCACTAAAGACAAGGGATTTGTTTCACAATATGAAATGAAATTAATACTTTTTTGTTTGCTAGTATTGAAAATCTCACATTCAATAGAGTGTCCTAGCAAAAGTTTTGGGAGTTGCCTGACGTGCCCGCTCTCCACATTTGAAATTCAAAACCCTAAACTTTTTCATAAATGTCAGAGGCAGGAATAAATTGGACTCACACAAAGCTTATAGTAATGTCCATCTAGAGTAAAAAATTCCAAAAAAATGTTATAAATTGACACTGAATAAACCTGCCCGAACCTTCAAGAGTCCCTTGAGGGGACTCTTGGTAATTTAGAGGTTAGTGAACGTATGCAATGTTTGTTGGAATAGGTTTTAGTACTTTTGATATGACTTTCCTGGTAATGTAATGTGTTGTATGATATTGATGGGACACTTGTTACCTTAGTTGCTCTTACTTGGACTAATGATAAAAATTAGGACTGATAATGAAAACTTAGAGTAATGCAAAAACCAAACTAACTTTGGAATCAAATCAAATCCAAGTCAAATTTACCATGTAGATTTTACTTCGTGTGAAATGAATTATATTGATACTTTGTGGTTGAAAAAAAAAAAAAGATTAATGATAGTTCTTAGGGTAGATTGATAAAGGGAGTAAGATCAAGAATAGTATTTTCATGTGGGACGTGTAGTGGTGGCTCCTGAATGCACATGTGTCTCAATCCTTAGTTTCTAATCTACTTACCTCGTACTTGATAATGGATCAAAACATTATTTAAATGGGGGTCAGTGATTGATGGATGATATGAATACGCAAATGGAGTATACTATCAACAATTACAAGGCTTACAAGGATTTACTCCAATAATTTATAAGAAAGTCATAAAAAGTCGTTTTCATATTGCAAAATGGGTTTGAGATTCTCACTCAAAATTCTCAAGTGTGGATATTTTTGTTTTGTGGAGAGCACCAGCTTAATATAACATGAATAGCATCCTCTACTTTCGATGTATTGTTGTAAATGTATGGGAAATAAGCTAAATTCATCACTCCCATAAGTTACACCTCTGATAAGTTATAATGCCTATAACCTAGGCTAACTTATAACCAGTGATGACGTTTTTAGACCACAGCTCAAGATATAAATATGAAACGAGGTGCAAACGCCTCAGATCCCAAAGCCTCACTATTGAGGGCCTCTTTACATTAGAAACAAGAAGCCTCCGGCCAAACTCCACTTGGGCCATGGCACATTCTTGAGAGGCCAATCCTTGAGAAGCCATGGCCTTTGGGTGTGGTGTAAAGTGAGAGAAGGCCAAAAGCTCCAATGTTGAGCTTTTTCAAAATTCATCTTTAAATATATTAAATGATTGGTTGTGAGTTTTTTGGCCAATGGCCCCCCGGATTTATAGTTAGGCCCACCTCTTGAGGTAGGCCTAACTATAATTCCGGGGGCCTCATTATTATGCACTTTCGTTGCCACGGAGGACAAAAGTGTTGTCCATGTCATTTTCTCCTCTTTCGTCCCTTGGACTGAAAAAATCGGGTGTAAAGTGACATTCTTTGGTCTTCTCGATTTGTACGCCTCCCATTGGCTGAAATTTCTCTCCTCACGGCCTCTCGCCTCTAGTGTAAAGAGGCCCTGAGAGTAAATTATTTGTGGCCATTACGTTTGTTTAGTTGTCTCATAACAAAGATATTGATTGCTTACCAGTAAAATAGCTATACATTTCACTCATCCCTCCAAGAACCTCTAATAAGTTATAATACCACTCATTTGTAACTTAGCTAACTGTAACCTCACCTAACTGAAAACCACTAATGATGGAGGTGTAATCAGGCTAAGGTTACGAAGCCCTCTACTAAACCTACTACTATTTTTGAACCTCTACTAAAATGTGATCACCGGTTCCATATTTGGCTATAACTTGTGGGAGGAATGAGCGTATAGGTAACCTCATTAGGACTCAATACAGAAAGTAGCTTGCATGTACTGTACATGTATAGGTTATCTTTAGGTATGAAATGTGTTTCTTTATATAGGCAATGAGTTGGATGCCCCTTTAGAAGAATTGCTGGCAAAGACACATGTCACTTGCCAATGAAGCAAGCACAGCTAATTGCTTTGAGATACTTCCACATCCATTTCAGCTACGCCACATCACTTGCAAATACAGTACAATTTTATCGAAGAAACCGACGATGAGTTGTCTGCTAATCCTTTTATTCCACACAAACATTGGGTATGGACTGGGAAGGACATTTCACATAATGTTAAAGGGGCTACGGAATAGTACACATGTGAAAAAAGAGTAGGAGGACCACACATTATGTATGTTCCACTTGCACCAAAGCATTTCGGAGTGAAGAATGTGACAGGTTCTGTAACTTTATGGCTGGAGTATCCCGTTGTCCTTTGCTTACATCCGGGTTATTTGAAAAATCAGCCCACCGTCATAGCTTCACCCTTGAACGTCACAAGGTGCTGCTGGTGGCCGCAGTATTCTACATGTACGGTGTCGTATTTGAACATGATAAGGTTTAGATATTGAAATGAATCCCAAATGAAAGATGTTAGTCGAAGATTCTTCAATCCAGAGGTGTAAGTCTTGTTAAACTTTAATACATTTTTTTGTATTCTACAAAGTAAAATACGGTGCTTTATATATGGTTTCTAAGTGACATTTAAGGGTAAACCCTTAAACGTCAACTAGGAATTGTATATACAAGCACATATCTTACTATGTAAAATACAAAAAAGTGAATCAAAATTTAGCAAGAATTACACCTTTGGATTGAAGAATCTTCAACTAACATCTTTCATTTGGGGATCATTTCAATATCTAGACCTTATCATACTCAAATAGGACACCATATATGTAGAATATTGTGGCCACCAGTGGCACCTTCTAATGTTAATGTGTTGATCATAATCCATAAGACAATATCAAATATAGCAATGTTATCTACACGTATCAAAAATCTAATACAGACTAGAGCATTATAGCAAAAGTTTTTGAAGTTGCTTAGACTTACATGTCTTAGTAAAATATTTTAAGATAACATAACTTTCTCTATTCAGGCCCAAAGAGAATGAAAATTATTTTCACACTTAGCTTTCATCGTCGTACATCTTTATTCAATTTTTTTAAGAACTGGAAATATGAACCGCAACCATGGGAACATACCCAAGATTTGCAAAAACCCACTTCGGGACTCTGGTTGGTACGGGCTAAATTTCCATGTTCACGTTGGATTTAGAAAGAAGAGGAACAATGGGGGGCACCGATAAGGGTGCATGTCTAGAAGGCGCGATAAAGAACGTTGCAAAAAGATACGGTTCTCATGATGCATGAATGACATCGTCCATGCACGAATGAAAGGAAACTATTTACGATGACTAAAAAGCTCAGAGAATCCATCCACCCAAAATAAGCAACTTCTCTTTCGCAAATGCCGCACATGCATCCATCACAAAATTCCTCCGTTGAAATGTTAATATCGACACAAGGTTTATGTAGTTTTTGTAAATTACTATCTACAAAAAAAACCAAACTTCGATGACCTAGAATTTTCATACGACGGGCGCATCACGATTCCTTTTTCTTACGATTCGATTCCCATACGTTTGTTACTATACACTCCATTACATGTTAGACCATGTCTTGAATGCGAACATGACATCAGCCAGAGTAATAGCCACCGCAATAACACCAAAACGAACATGTGTTTGCAGTGCATTCATTCAGTTTGCCACTTGTTCTGCCAAATAAATCGATTGAAGTGCAACTTGTCTGAGGTTTGCCAAGCTACGGCGACAAGGACAAGGCTGTGGGTTCAAATTCGGACCTTGTAAATTCAATTTTATTCCACTTATTCCATACCCATTTTGTCAAGGGTCCATGTACATTCATATCTTCAATTAGCTTTTTTTTATCTATCATTTCACTTTGGGTCATACGTCTTTCGATAGAGACATGTGTGTTTTCTTAGACCATGTTGTTTCTTTATAGAAATACTAATTGTAGAAACTAAACTATGTACATACTCCTTTGGTAAGATGGCGTTGCTAAATTTCACGAAGGCTCCAAGTTAGTTTAGGAACCTTGGAGCAACTAATGTTATTACGATGTTCTACCAATTTCATTGGCCTTCTATTTTTCATTATGATTCTTCTAAATTGACCGAGTACCGTCGTAAAAAGAAACGGTACCCAGCTGACGTTTTAAGGGTTAATTCCTAGCTGTAAAATCTTCTCTCTACCTAACAGGACTGCCACAAGTTGCCAACCCAAACCAAAAAAGAAGGAAAAAGTAAGAAAAAAGAAAAAAGAAAGAAAAAAGTAGGAAAAAAGGAAAAGTAAGAAAAAAGGAAAAAGTAAGAAAAAAGGAAAAGTAAGAAAAAAGGAAAAAGTAAGAAAAAAGGAAAAGTAAGAAAAAAGGAAAAAGTAAGAAAAAATGAAAAAGTAAGAAAAAAGGAAAAAGTAAGAAAAAAGAAAAAGTAAGAAAAAAGAAAAAGTAAGAAAAAAGAAAAAGTAAGAAAAAAGAAAAAGTAAGAAAAAAGGAAAAAAAGTTTAAAAGCTAGCAGTCCATGCCGAATTGAAGGTGTCCACTTGCGCGTCCGCCACTGATGAGCGCGGTTCCGACACAATCTCCGGAGCTTCGAGCGAAAGAGAAAAAGTACTCATCCTCATCCTGTCCACAACTGTAGCTGTTCAAGGATCGTCCTCTCGCTGCTCCTGCTGCTGCTGCTGATCTGCCCCACTTGCTCCGCCGCTCTTGCGAGACGAACCGAGCTCGGGATCGCCATCTGAGAGGACTCTCTCCGTCTCTCTCGTGGTGAAGCAGGCGGGGAGCGATGGCGCGAGGCTACGGTGGGCCAGGTTTGTTTCTCGTTCTGATGGTGCGGTAGGAACACGATGCTTTTTAGGTTGTGCGACACGAGATGTGGGGTTTTTTTTTTTGCATCTAGTGATGATTCTTTCTTCGAGTCCTGTTATTAGGTTTGTGACATGGTCGCAGTTTTTTTTTTTTAGGAGTGGAGGTGAGTTTTTGCATCTAGCGTTGATCGGTGGATTGAGGTATGGGTGTGTCTGTCGAGGTGTCTGTAGAGCCAGGGAGAGTTTTTTTCTTGGAATATGGATTCTGAGTTGACGGTGCCGTGATCTTTGTAGGCAGTGAAGTCATTGGGTTGACGTTCTGTCAATGTAGAAGCAGTTTGCTGTTGTTCGCTTGTAGGGTTTGGGTAGCGATGGTTTTATTGAGGTTGTGTTTGTTGTTTTCAGTGCGCAGGTGGAGAGGCATGAATTGACAGAAGCGAGTGGTTGCGGGTTTTTATGTGAAAATGCTCGTCAGGCAAGGTCATCCTCCAACTAGCTAGCGCTGAGAATGCCGGCTAGCGATCGGCGATCGGTGCTGTGGATTGCTCTTCGTGTTGGACAGGAATGCGCTGAGCTTGGAGCTTGTGGGGAGGCATGAGCACAGAAAGTATGCGAGTTACAGGTGTGGGTTGCGGCGAAGAGGGAGCAGCGAGGTTGGTGATGCTTCGGTGTGGAGTGGTTGTCTTCGTGATTAGAGGGGATTAGAGGGGAAGGATTGATGGCAATTGTGAGCGTGGAAGCCTATGGCAGCAGCAGCAGCAACGGGGACGCGGGGGGTGTGACGCCGTCGCTGAGGTGCAGCGTGCAGCACATCCCGGCGATGGGGAAGGGGGAGGTGTGCAGCAGCTACGTGTGCAAGCTGGGGGAGCGGGCGACGAGCGACGTGATCGTGCGGCTGCGCACGGTGCACGGGCGTGACGACTGGTTCTACGCGCACTCGGTGGTGCTGTGCGCCAAGAGCAAGTACTTTGCGCTGCGCCTCTCGGACGACTGGCCGACGTACAACCTGCTGGACGCGCGCAGCTGCGTGGAGGTGGTGTGCATCGAGAGCGACATCGACCACCACGTGAACCTGCTGCGCATGCTCTACTCCGAGCGCGACGAGCCCGTCGGGGAGATGTGGCACAGCGTGAAGAACGCGCTGGGCATGCTCAAGGTGGCCACCAAGCTGGGCTGCGACGCCATCGCCACGCAGTGCGCGCGCTACCTGGAGGCCGTACCCTGGGAGGAGAGCGAGGAGGAGGAGATTCTCAAGGCGCTCCCGGCGATCGTCACCTCCACGCACAAGCTCGTCGCCGTGCAGCCCGTCCTGGCGCGCCTGCAGCCCGTCGACGCCGCGTCCGTCCGCAATGTCTTCCTCTCCGCGGTCCACATGGCCACTTCCCCCGAAACCCACGCCAACCTCGCCAAGCTCCCCAGCGACCTCAAAGTGGCGGCCCAGGAGCAGGTCGAGTACATGCTGGAGGAAGACGACGACGCGCCGCTGCTGGTCGCGGACGACAACCTGCGCTCAGAGCTCAGGCTGCACTTCGAGAAGATGTTTGACGCGTTCCGATCTGAGCTCACGCGCCTCATCGACGTCACCGACGAGAAGGTGATCCTTGAAAAGGTGTCGGATCTCGTGTGGGCCTTCCGCGTGCTGCCCCACGTGGGGCTCAACCCAGAGCTCGTGGAGCTCTGGGCCGCCTCCTCCGCGGAGATAGCACACATGCTGCAGAGCGAAAACCTCCGCGAAACACTCTGGGAGACGAAGCTGCGCGTGGTGGAGATCGCGTGCATGGTGCTCAAGGCGGTTGGGTACGGGAGCGTGATCCTCACCGCCGCCGAACGCACCGCGCTCGTCACGGTGTGGCTCCCGTTCATCCGCGAGACGAAGCCCGCGCTGGACGCGCTGTTCGCGCTCGAGAAGATGGCGTCGGAGATGGACGGGGAGCTCTGTCAGAACATCGAGAACGCGCTCGTCTCGCTCGTGCTCTCGCTGCCGTCGTCCGACCAGGCGGCTATCCTCGCCGACTGGCTCCGCTGGGACCACGCCCGCTTCCCGGATCTCAGCGAGGCCTTCGAGATCTGGTGCTTCCGCACGAAAGCGGCCAAACGGCGCCTCAGCATCGAGCCTGCCAAGGGCGCAAATCCTATCAGCAGCGGAGGTGCATCATGAAAACCCTTCTTCTCTCTCCTCCTCTCGCACAAAGCAGCAGACCCGTATGCGCTTAAAGTAATAGAATATCGTGTATTTGCTTTGGCTTGTATCATTAGATTCTTCTCGCGAGCATGCGACAGATTTTTTGTCATGTCTCTGTTACCAGCAATATAGATCTTTGGTTTGAAAGGTCATTTACGTTGTTGAATCTGTATGACGAGAAGGCAGCCTTTTAGTTGTTAATCACATGATGCGGAAATTGAACTCAAACAAATGGGAAGATTCTAGTTGAAAGGAAGCCGAAACTCCTTGAGAATAATTTGAGATTCCTGAACAGAATGACCTTACAATCAGGGAGGTCAGAGCAGATTTACATGGAAAAATTGCTACCTGGGAGGATAGATAATCTGATTCTAATGACAGAATCTCTCTCGCACTCACTCACGGCCACCAGCTAGTTTCATAGCGAATTATAGCTGGCGAGTGAGGTTTGCAACTCATGCATGAAGCGCGTGACGTCGTCGGCAGGTAAGTGAATCCACGACGACTCAAACGCGTCATGACTGAAGTTCGATCCGATCTTCTCTGCTATGGCTCGGAACACCAATCCGAACCTGTTGCCATTGGCGGCTCCGAGACGAGGGCGGTGGGAGACGCCCACCACGAGCGCCTCGTTCTCTGGCCCTGGTATCGTCCCATAGCATATCATCGGCTTCACTGCCCTGCCTTGCTCCTTCAACGAGTCCATCACGAAGTAGCACAGCTTCGTCAGCGACAGCGGGTGCGCCAGTAGCTCCGCATCTATACACTTGGGAAGCTCAAAATACCTGCAAAACATGCTTATGTTAGCATAGAATAAACATGACCCAAAATTTTTCATTTACCTTGGTATGATGGAAAGCATCAGGAAGTCAACTTTCAATGTACCATTTCTGATTATTCATGTCTTTATGATCGACACCTGATAACTCATGTCAACTTTCAATGTACCATTCAGTTCAGCTGATACTCAATCTGGACAAGACCATCAGGAAGATGAATGCAGAAGGACCAAATGAAACAGGAGCCCTAATTCAATGATATTCCAGCTACGGAAATTGCAGAATAAACTACGATTCTCAGCAAGGATTGGAGGGGATGAGCAAACCTGAAAGCTTTGCACATCTTGATTTCGCCTTTCTTTACAATAGCTGCGCTGCCCATACTGATACAAGCGCGCTGCACCTTGATGGCGAGCTGCATGCCAGCGCGCAGATGGTCCCACTTATCGGGAGAGAGCGCTTCCAGCGCCGTGCAAAAGTTGTCGGTCCAGTCCTTCTTCACATCATGAGTGGACGCTTCAAGCAAAGCAGTGACGCCGTAGACAACATCCGCAGCCGAGACCTGGTCATTGTAGCCGTGAAACCTATACAAATTCCGGAAGTACAGGTCGCCCAGACCTGCATCTTTCCCCACATGCTCCAGCATCTGCTTGAGCCCCTTGCGCGTCTCGTTCTTCATGTACTGGTACTGCTGCTGGCACTCGGCAAGGGAGATCCCCATCTTGGCGATGAGCAGCTTCATGGTCTTCAAGCCGCTGTCGCCCCACGTCTTGAGCTTGGGGGCGACGTAGAACGAGCACATCATCGCCTCGTACAGGCTCCACTCGCGCAGCAGCATCAGGCGCGGCTCCTCATCGAAGATGATGCGCGACACGTCTGGAGCGCGCACGCGCGTACCATCCTTCAATGTTACACTCGTGCTGCCGCCGTCGAGATTGCCGGCGAGCGCGACGAATCCCTCCAGCTCTGATTGGGTTGCGTCGTAGCGCTCCTTGCTCAGTCGCTCGTGGACGAATTGGTCCGTGAGGGAGACACCTGCGAGCCACAGAAGTTCGTTCGTGTTCTTGTGCAGCGTGTGCGCGATGTCGAACATGAGGCAGCCAGAGGGGCGGCCGTGGAAGCAGCCCACTCGGTAATACTCGGCTTTGAGAAGCTCTTCCTCTCCACCATGACCTGTTTTGCGTCTCTTGCGACTCCGTCCTTCGTCGTCGGAATCTTCTGAGTCGGAGGAGTCGTTGGGTTCCTCCGCGAAGTGATCCGGATTTGAGTCGTAGGTCGACGTGAAGCTCGACAACGTGCTCAGCATGAAGCCATAGGGCATGTCCGCCTGCGCCTCATCGTCGTTCGTGAACAGGACCGTCACCTGCGGATTCGCGTCGCTCAAATTGTGCAGGTGGATGGGGCGGTGGCTGTCCACCACGAAGACGTGCGCCTTGGAGCCGAGCTGCAGCAGCTGGTGCAAATTGCGCGACGCGCCCCAGTTGATGAGGAGCACTACTACCGGGTCGTCCTCCGAGCGGAGCGCCCGCCCCGCCAGCGCCTGGATGCTCTGGAATCCCGCCACCGGGTACACCGAGTACCGCACCGAGTCCTGCACCAGTAAGTGCGTCGCGATCTTGAGCGCGCACAGCGAGTCCACGTCCGACGCCGACGGAAATATCAGCAGCGGGCTCCCCACCGACGTCGCCACCGCCTTCCTCAGCTTCTCGTAGAACGCCCCCGCGTTTGCCTCTCTAACCATGGCTCTCCCTTCTCAATCCTCAACAGCTCCTGATCACATCTCTCCTCAACGCTCACATCTTGCACTCATCCCCCTCTCCATCGACACAGAGCTCCATGTCAGTCAATCCTGAGCATCTGCTGCAATTCTCGTAGCATCCCTGATCCCCAACGATGCAAATCCACCACCAACGGCTCCCTCACAAATCTCAAGTCTCCAAAACCACAATCCCAATCCAACACTCTGAGCATCAATCGAAACACGCTCAGTAACACAAACCCTATCACTCACAGAGCCAACAACCAAAGAGTAGAGGAGAAGTTGAGCTCCGAACGACCTCGCAATACTTAGAGCGCGCGAAAACATTAGAGAGAGAGAGAGCGATGACCGAACGAGTGTCAGAGCGACGAGCGGGAGCCGTGAAACCGTTTGAAAATGGACTCCGGCCGAAATATGCACGAAAAACCCAGAAATCATCCGACGGGAACATATATTCATCCAAATTATGAATGAATAATGAACATTGCTTGAGTTCTCATCCATATGCGAATCGTGCATTCATCCATCAATCTTCGACGCTGCACGCCCAGAACCGTCACTGCACCTAAAACCAACCACTCCTCTCCCGCATGCGTACATTTCATTAGATCATATCTACATGGCGGCGTAGATAGTGCTGAATTCCGGTACAGTCACGGTCTTGGGGCGCCCGCCCCAAGACCGTCACTTTCCCGAAAGCCGTCATTATCTATGTCTCGTGTAGATATGATCTCGTGAAATGTGCGCATGCGGGAGAGGAGCGGTTGGTTTTAGGTGCAGTGACGGTTCTGGGCGTGCAGCGTCGAAGATTGATGGATGGATGCACGATTCGCAGATGGATGAGAACATACTGTGAAGTGATGGATGAAGGACCGGCGCTTCCCGCCGGTTCTCTCGATTGCCGCGCCACCTGCGAAGTTTGAAGGTGTGAGTTCCCGCTTCAGTTTGCCTCTCAAATCCTCGTTGCAGCTTTCCTTGTGAAAATTTTGGCCGCTTCTCCATCTGCTTGTGTACAGGTTCCTAGTGCTCAGGTTGCGAAGCTCGTGTTCATAGCCGCAGTGTTTTCAAGTGTAAATCTTAGCTGAAGTTGTAACGGATCTATTGTTTGTCTGAGTTTGAAGCTCTTGGGATTTGGAGGTTGAAGGTGTTGGATTTTTAGGGTTTGGAGGAGCGATGGGGGTTGGTTTCTAGATCTGGAGGTTGAGGATTCGGTTTTTTTCTGTGGAGGGAGAGAGGATGGACAGTGAGCATGTGGCGGCGGTGTGCACGGGGCTGGGGTCGCTGCGGGAGGATGCGAGCGGGCGCGATGTGTATGTGAAGCACGAGGATTGTTTAGGTGAGTTTGTTTGCTTGATGAGTGTTTTGAGGTTTTGGAGCTGTTGATTGATTGTTGTTGTTTTCGGCTGCAGTGAATTTGAAGCATTTGGTACGGTTTCTGAGGAGAGATGACCCGACGCAGCGGGACATTTTCATGCAGCTGGGCAAGTGGAATACGATCCGGCAGGACGTGCTTCCGATCATCATACATTATCGGCACGACTTCGACCTTGTGCTCAACGCTGGTAAGTGCGTTGGATTGTCAAGGGCTGAGACTGGTTATTGAGTGAGGGTGTTGTTGTCTGACTGGGGATTTCCTTCGCTGCAGTGAAGGTGATGGTGTTCTTGACGATGCCAATTGATCCCTCGTCTGTGGATATACCGCAACAGCTGGAGTATCTGCGCCAGTTCAAGGCGGCGGTGCTGGAAGATGATGCAATTGGAGTTATTGTCTCGCATCTGCAGGACCCCCTCGAACACATGGAAAGGTAGAGAGAGATAGAGAGGGATTTACTCTAGGGAATTGCCTCCGCAAAGGGATGCTGATAGTGGTGCTTTGTGATGTTGTTGTCAGTGGAACTCTTACAGAGATGGATGGCAAGATGTTTCAATTGGTGCTCACATTGATCCGGAATCTCTTGGCCGTGGACGATCCTTCGTCGCCCTTGGTGAGAGCCTCCGTGGCTATGGACTCGCAGACGTTGTACATCAAGGATGCGCTCATCGAGCGTCTCTTCAACGAGAATGTTATGGACTTGTTGCTGGCGCTCACGCAGCATGTGGGCGGAGAGCAGCCGTTCCTGCGCCAGGACACTCTTCTCATTCTGGAAATTCTGCATTACTTGCTGTCAGGGCAAATGCCAGACGTGATTGCGTCGAGCCGAGACCTAGCGCAGAAGGAGGTGTGCATCTCTTTCCAGCGTTCAAATCTCCTTGTAATCTCTAGTTGGTTTGCTGATGATGTCTGTTAGTTTCAGGAACCTAAAAAGCAGCCATCTGGAGCAGCGCTGGAGACGTTGATTCGCAAGGAGCGAGAAGAGAGACGAAATTACTTCGGCGGTTCTCGTCACTCCCACTTCTGCGGCATGGTCGTGCGCGTTGCGAAGGTACAACACATCACCATGGTTGAATTTTCCTCACCTTTCCCTACCATACAGGAAACAATATATTCCTTGGATCCAGGTTCGATGTGGAGCATTCGGTGTTGTGCATCTGAATGTGTTACTCTGGGTTTTGGCAGGATGGATCCAGAAAACCCACCAGAAACCCGTTTCAGTCTCCTCTAGATAACTTGTTCCGAAAACCTGAGATCAAAAGGGGTCTCGTGAAAAAAGTCGCCACGGATCTGCCGTTGCACGTGCCATCCAATTCTACAGTGTGTGCTATGCTCCGGGGCTTCGCAGACCAGCTTCTGGAAGGCAATTACAATTGTAAGTCTTTTCTGTGGAAGTCTGACGTCTCATGTGTTATGTCAGTTGTTTTAGGGCCATGAAAACCAGTACAAAATGCGAGTAATTCATGGAATTTACAGATTTTTTAATTTGATCCGAGGTTTCGTTCTGAATCCGAGTCAGATTAATCTGTGTAACCCATTTTTGGGAAAGTCTAGAATGATAGCAAGTAGAATGGCGAAGGAAGAAGCATTGATTGTGTCCTGTTGCCTCTTCCAGTGCTGATGCAGACCGTTAAATCGGATATTCAAAGTGAGAGGAACAATGTGCAGTCGCAGGATATCGTGATGTTTTTTGCTGTAGCCAATTTTTTTACGGCTTATCAGCGGTGTCTTCTACTGAAAAAGAAGGTACGTCTAAATTTTCTACTATCCAGAGCAGGCTGAATTTTCAGAAAGCACGGCGCTGACAGTTGATCTTACTATGCGCAGCCGAACAAGGATGCAGCACAAAGTGGGGAGAATGAAATCCCGGCTGACATCAACGGGGCTGTGTTTCAAGGAAGGTGTGGAACAATCGCATCCACTATGGATGAAGACATGTTCCTTCTCGTTACCATGAAATGGCAGTCCTTTGTGGAAGCTGCAAAGGAGACCAACGATTGGTTTCCAGCAACATCTTCGGGAGTACTTCTGAAGGAAATGGTAACTCTACTTTCTGAATCCTCAAAGCGTAAACCTGGATACTCTACTTAAAATGCTGTAATTGCGTGTTTTAGTCGAATCTAGGTTGAACATCTAGGTTGAACATCTGAACTTGTATGTGAGATGCACAACGGCTTTGACTGACGGATACTTTTGGCAGATCCATATGCTAGATTACATTTTGAAGGCATCCGATCCGAACACAGATGAAGGACAACAAGAGATCCGAGTAGCACGGATTTTACTGTATAAAGTCTTCTACGACCATACAGAGCATGGAATCCTGCCTTTCATTTTTCGTCTCATGAAGACTTTCGATATTCATAAACAACCCCGCAGGTGCAAACAAACTCTTGACCATTTCCTCTTGAAATATAGGATCTGCATCTAGCCATGAACTTGTTCTCTACTTTCCTATTGTTAATTTCAGTATGGCGCCTTTTTGTGTACAGTCAATTGGCAGGTTTGGTAGAGACTACGCACATTGTGCTTCGGCTACTCGATTCCATCACCAAGCAAGACGGTGCTCTGAGAGTACGTCAGAATATTCTTTTAATCTTTCATATGCTTTTTACGCTTGATATTATTGGTATGATGTTGCCCCTTACTGTTTCTAAGTCACTGCCTTTTTGCAGGTTAAGAAGCAGGCTCGAAGTAACAAGAAGAAAAAGTCCAAGGCAAAGAAAAGTAGCCAACCAGACAAGGCAGCAGACAAGGATGAAGATCATGTCCAAGAGGAAGTTCCCTCGACAGAAGCTCAAGATGGATCAGAAAGTTTCACCGTCGATCCACGGGTCTACAATGCTCTCAGCACTTCGCGTAGAGAGACGAACCTCGGACCTATTGATGATGTTGAAGTGATGACCGGGGATGGACATGAGAATGAAGGGGATGAGAGCGAGAGCGACAGTGAAGAAGAGGAAGAGATGCAAACGAAGGAGGAGTCACTGGATGTCACGAAGTGTGTGAGGATGTTTGCTGACAACACGATTTTGCACAACTACTGCTGGCTCCTGAAGAACTATCTCCATAACACAGCAGCTATGAACTACTACATTGTACGGATGTTGCAGCGAATCTGCGAGGACCTTATGATGGAGCCCATGTTGTATCAGGTACATTCTTGATCATGATTCTTGCACCACTCTGTCTGATTTCTAGCCATTCCGGTGTCTCTTTCAGTGAAGCGTATTCTAGCCATGAGTATTGATAGTCGTATTCTAGGCATGAGTATTGATAGTCGAGGCCCCCAATAATTAAATTGTTCTTTTGCAGCTCTCCATACTGCAGATCTGCTACGAGATTCTCTCAAACAACAACATTAGAAACTCCGAGCAACATCAGTTTGTGATTTCATTTTTGACTAAGCTTGTCCGCCATCTCTTCGAAAAGCTGAAGACGTCGCCGATGCTATTTGTGGACCTTCTTTTCTGGAAATCAAAACAAGATTGTCACTGTATAACAGCGAACTATGCAATTCATGACCTCAAGAAGTTTTCCGCCGGCGGTGGTGGTGGTGATGAATTTGTTGGCAAGGAAGCATATTCTCAGGACCGGAGAGCCTTATTGAATAGTTTAGGAGACGATGATGATGACGATGATATGGAAAAAGATGCAAGTCTGCCGGGTGTCGAGACTCTCTTCAAGACACTAGACAGGTTTGTGACCTATTCTCTATGACCACTTCTTTGTTATATCAAAGATTTGCCTTCAGCGCTCTCATTCTCGGTCTTCTTTCTTGCAGCAATAAGGAGAAGGGCAAAGTAACAAGGCAGAAAGTCGTGAAAAAGAAAGGACCCTTCACCGATTTTCAGGAAGACCTAATCAAAGATCTGTTCGAGAGGTCTGTTTCTCTTACGTTCTCTTCCATTAGCTGCTCTTTTTCAGTTCCAGTGATAGAATCACGGAATTCATCGACTACGGTGGAAAGATATTGTCTCTCCACTCTGCTGTATCTCCAGAAACTGTTGTTGACTTGCAATTCGTTTCAGGTACCAAGAGAATCGCAGCTGTTTGAAGCTGATCGCAGAAGGACTAGAAGAGGCCGGGGCTGTTCAAGAGTCCGGTGACCCGTTTACTCCTGCGCAAGTTGGCCGAGCGTTGAAGCGGCTGGGACTTGCCAGAGTTACTGGGAAGAAGACCTCCCAGAAAAAACCACTCGAGGCTCTGAGGGACCTAAGTGAGAGTGAGAATGAAAGCGGTTCCGACGATCAAGGAGATGGGCAACCAGGGGAGAATAAGGATCCCGGCAGTATACCCGACGAAGAGATGAGTGAGGAAGAGAACATTGCAGGTCCAAGCAGGAGGAAGGACAGCGACGACGAGGGTGACAATCAGGGTGGTGACCTCGAAAACGAGGTAGCTGCTGCTGAGCCGAAGGCTGCTGAAAAGAAGCGGAAATCTAAAGTCTCAGGAGGAAATGATGTACCGAAACGGAGGCGCAAAAGTGGTCTGTTTAGTGAAGAGCAGGACCATAGGCTCCAATCCCTTTTCGAGAAGTAAGTGCTCATGATCAGATTGTGAATCTATTTTTCTTGTGTACTTCCTCTACTTACCTCTTGTTTGTCTCAGGTACAAGGGAATGACAAGATTCAAGCACCTTATCGTGAACGACCTTGAAGGAGTCTTCACAACTGCACAAATTGGACGTAGACTGCAGCAATTGGGTTGCGTTGAACCTCGGAAGCGGAAATCGAAGCTAGCGAAAATGTCGGAGGATGAAGGTGACCAGCATGTATCTGAGGAACAAGATGGTGTAGACCACAACTCCGATGATTGCAAGGAAGATGAAGATACCCAGATTCCAACCAGAAGCGCTTTCAAGGCCTCCTTCGGTCCTTCTGCACGAAAGACCGCTCAAGTGTTAGCAGAGGGTGACGAACAACAGGCAGATTCCAGTGACGATGACGTACCTATTGCTCGGCACAAAAGTATTTTCCAGAAGGGAAAATCCTCCTCCTCAGAGGAACTGCAGATGAGGGATGGGGACGAAAGCATAGAATCTGAAACTGCTGGACAATCAGGACAGGAATCTCTGGAGGATCGACCAAAGGATACAAACACAGTCGCTGACTTGGATAGTGATACCGACACCGAAGTTGCCATTGTCAAGAAGACTTACGAAAGAAAAAGAAGACCTTCAGTGGAGCAGAATGTGAAGAGCTCAACATGGGGTGACTCCGAGACGGGTAAGACCTGCCACACCAATCTATGCAAATTTACAGAACACCCGCATGTCATCTGTCAACTAGAATGGACTGCAATAATAGTTGCCTCTTCTTATCTCTAGTGCAATGCTCTTATCTATTACCGGGCATGTTACCTCAGATGCATCAGACGTTGAGGACACTCAAGACCTTGCAACTGCTCTGCAAGAAGTCCGCATCTACGAAAACCAGCTTGCAACGAAGTCAAAGAAGCGCCGGCTTGAAAGGAAGCAGACGTCGAGTAACAAAGAGGTCAGTTAATGTACTGTAAGCAAAATCTGTTCATCACACTAAAATGATCACTGATGTCTCATTCTGATTGTCTTGCTCATCACCTTCGTAGTAAGTAGTTGCTAACTCTATTTCCCACCAATATATTGATTACTCCAACAAGGTACCTTATGAGAGATGTACCAGTAGTGTCACTAAATGCTACATTACGCTAATTATCATTTTTAGTGGTAATGTACTAGCGTTCAATTGATGTGGTCTTCTGCTGCACTGTTTTATACACTGTTTTATGCCATATTTGTTATTGTTGACACTCTGAAACTTGGTTACTTGTTCAGGTGGATGATGCCGATGAGTTGCTAATGAACACGGAGCAACAAGGCGATAGTTCACATGAAGACCCTTCGTCTACTCAGAGGAGAGGTGCAAGGAAAGCTCTGATTGATGCCATGGCATCAGATGATGATGATGAGTAACTGCTCCTCTTTGTGTACCATAATTTCATTAGTTATTCCTAATGATCAACTGGAATCTTGTAATATTCTAAGAGAACTTTTAGACCAAGTGTCTGAATGGGCGTTTTAAGAACCTGGGCAGGTTCTTGTGGTGTCAATTTCAACAATTTTCTGTGAGGTTTTAATTGAGTAAAAGCACGTGTAAAACTTTGTGGGAGTAAATTTCTATAGACAATATGACTTTTGATGAAAAAGTAATGCTACCCAAAGTTATATTCTCCTATTTTATGCTAGAGTTGATAACAGAATTGATAGCTTTATTTGTAGAATAGTTCGTAGAATTATTGTATATTACCCTTAAATATCTACTTGTCAATTATAAAAAAACATTGTCTTCAATCACTGTAATCTTAGTTTTTTTCTGCTACTATTGCTATTTGTTCCATAAGACATTTCATAATATATTTTATTTGAAGATGCAAATTCAACTAGTAATTCTTTATTTCAATTTATGTGAAGTTTGAAAACATTTGACTATGGTTGTTTATTTGTTTATAAACTTCATTTTATTTTATTTTAGTATGATCTACCAGGTGCAATGTCATCAATTACCTACAATATTGATTGAACTTGCACCTTTTATGTCTGTTACAATGCTATTCATTCTTGCATTGTCTTGTACCCTTTTTTTTTAAGCAATTATAGTAATTGTATTCTTCTATTTCTTTTTTATTCATTCATGGTGCATCAAATTTAAGCTTATTCACCTAATTGTGCTTTTGTAGAAAATCGTGTCATCATTTCATGTTCAGTATATTTAGCCTCCTATAGGAACTTCATACCATTTTGTTCTTTACTTAATCTTATTTTGTCAATTTTGATATCAGCATGCTTCACTTTCTATAGCTCCTTCTGTGTAATATAATTTAGAAAAAATACCGAAATTTTCAATATACAAATGATTTTCAACTTTCTCTATGATTTCTATTGTAATGTAAAAATGTATTATTTTTCGATGTTTGTAAATTTTAGCTCATTTGCCTACTTCATATTGGATTTACTGCCATGATACATAGATTATGTAGGCATATGGATGTAGCTTCTACGTCAAAATTATCATCATGCAATATGGCTATTACATTCAACCCCTAAATACCCAGAGTCTCAAGGTGGACATTTGTGAATGGGCTCATACATGTTTCCATAATTGCATTTTTTATCTTTTAATTCTTGAGATGTTATAAGATAGTTCAAGAAGATAAATTTTAAATTTAAGAATTAAAATTTTTATTCCCATCTTATCTATCAGATAATATTTATATCATCTTAAGTGATTTTTTATCAAAGACAAGTAGCTCCAAAATCTTGCAAGAACTACTTAATAAATGTATGACTTTCAAATGAAGTAGATAATATTAACTTACGGTACTTGAGATTGTTAAGAAAAAACTTTTATGGTATGAAACTTCACTCCAAGACAAGTCCGAGTCTTATTACCTTTTTAAGCAGGTGCAAAGAATGTTCAATTCCTCATCAAAAGTGTTCCTCATTTGATTTTATCATGATCATTTTCTTTTCATGTTTTGGATTTTTCAATTACAAATAATGAATGTATAATAAACCAAAGCAATTTTTGAAACTATCTTCATTACTTTAATTCTTAAATGCCCACTTCTCATATACTTCTAAAATAGGTTTATAAGGAACTAACATCAAGGTCATTATAAAGGAATGAAATTTAGAACTATTAGAATCTAAAATAATTTAGCACCAAATAAAGTCAAAGTCTAATGATCCTTGAATGACATGTAAGAATGAAAAATTCTAAGTCTAATGATCCTTTCATTTTAAACACTATAACTTTTCTATCTTTGCAATGAAATTTTATAGAAATTTTGTGAACATGTCTTTTTAGTAATCCCTAAACAAGCCTTTTGAAGATTCCGATAGGTTCCTACTGTATCAATTTATTACATTCCTCTTTGGAATTATTTACTGTAATTAGGCATTCCTTAAACTTTAGTGGGAATACTTTATTTTCGTAAATCCAACATTTGTTAATGAAAAAGTTATAGGGCTTTGAATTGCAAACAATATTAGTCGGCACATCCGGCAACTCCCAATACTTTTGTTAGGACACTCTATTACATGTGAGATTTTCAACACCAACAAGTAATAGTATTTTCTTTCGTGTTGTCAAATAATATTTTTTTGGTCTAAATTAGTGAAAAATAGCATTTTAACCCAAGTCAAACATGTTCACACATTGTTACACATCGTTGGGCTAGGTACCAAAAAACTTCATCTTTTCTACATTAAAATTAAGAATCTTCTTTTTTTTGCTTTTTGTTTTCCGAAATAGCATGTGGTTTAAACCTTCTTATTGACCGTTTGAATTATCAATCTAAAATATATTAAGTTCACCAAAAAAAAAACGTAAATTGACAATTTTTTAACCTCCCTTTGTGTCCAATTGTTTCAAATATTATGCTTGCACCCCTTTTCTACCTTTAAAAACTAGAGAACAAGGAACAAATATCATTCTTATCATAGTGGAACTAAATCTAGACCTTACGCACCGCAAAAATTTGATACTATGTGAAGTAGGATTCCACTTAATGTGAATTGACGGAGAGAAGACAATGAAGTATTTAGTCTACTCCAAACACTATAATCTTTCATATTGTGTGGTCAAATTTTGTGGATATGTTATAGATAGGTCTTGATTGAGATCCTACAGTCAAAACTAAAATTTTCATTTCCTTCCTTATCCATTCCACTAGAATCAACGGTTTTGGAGTGTGTTTGGTGTGAAATTATCACGGTCCATTAGGGGTTAATAAAGATTGAGATCTTATGATTGTTGATAAAAACCTTATTTTTCTTTTCCACACTTTGCACTCAAATGAGCAATTTTAAAGTGTTTTTGGTGAGAAATATTCTAGTTGTTTTAAAGATTAATTGAATTGTGATATGCCTTTTGATACTCCATATGTCATTTTCATTTCCTATGCTTCTAATTAGATTAGACAAAGTTTTAATGACATTGCTACATATATAAAGTGACTTTCCGTTATTGCCGTGAGATTTTTGGTTGAAGAATCAGGATCCACACGGATGCAGATAAGTTGTTAATCTCCACTGATGCAATCAACTGAACTAAATATAAAACCTTACAATGGGAAAACTAAAAATATGTCAGAGTTATTTGTGAAGCCACCCAAAGTTTCACTAAGACATCCTATGTTTTGGTTCATTATTCTATTGTTTCCTCACTCTAAATAGGTGCTAGATTGGCTTGGTGGTCTTATACTTCAACTATGTATGGGAGATCCTAGTGATCATTGAATTTCAAGTCAAAGTAATTCTTGTTGTCTATGAGAATGAAGAGACTTTCTGGCAGAGTAATTGCCGCCTTCTCTCCTTTGAGCTATTGTAGATAACATTCTAGAGCGGAATTCAAAGTGACAAAAGAGGAGGTATCTAAACTCCTAAAGGACCAAAGTTCCCTCGGGGGACATTTTGAGTTTAGGTAAGGTACACGTTCTCAATTCTAGGCATTATTTTATGAGATTTTTTATTGATTGGACAACTTTTGATTAGCTTTGCGTAGACACAAATTTTATAGAATTCCGACTTACGGTTCAAAGGTTACAATTTATTTTCACTTACATATACAAAAAGTGCACCAATTTAGTGTGACATATCACAAATACTGTCACCAAACTTTAATAACTTCTAAATTCAATAGAAATTCGAGTTTTTGTCCATTTCAAAGAAATAAAATGTCCTCTTGGAAAAAAAATTGAGATCTTTGCATATACCGTACGGATTTGTGAGTTTCAAAAATTTGAGAAGGATATGATATATGCAAAATATAAAGTGTATTGTTGTTTCTCAGCACATAGTTGCATTGCAGGTTTTTTTAGGACATCTTCTACACCTCTTCTACTTCTGAAATTTGGTGCATATGTGCCTAACATGATCCTTTTCAAATTAACATAATAAATTCACGGCCCGTAGTGCAAAAAGTTGCCATAGAAGGTGGTCGAAGTTTGTTGAAGGTGTTTAGTATGACCTCAAAAAGAGATTATGTCTCACTTCAAAAGCTGATATTTTTCAATCCGTACGGTCAAACTTACCAAAATTTTAACCACACACTCTCATACAACTCTAGTACAAGATCCTACGGTTATATTTTGAGAAAAAATATTTTGTATCATTTTGTGTTGAATGCGCTGGAAATGCTAGTTTTGGAGTGATTTTGAGGGGAAAATGTCTTGGTCCTTTAGGGGTTAATCAACAACTGAAAACTAGGTTCATGCCTTATTGTTGTGAGCATCTTTAAAAACGGGTACCCCATATATTGCAGAATGCTCCCCGCAAGCGGACCTCACATGGGCAATTTTGCTTCCATTGGATGTGGTATGTATATAAGTAATTTTTGCATCAAGTGTTTTCTCATGCAAGCAAAGCATTGAATGCTTCAGTCCTGCCATAATGTTTATGGCGTAACGGGGTTCTGAAGGTATTAGCCCATGTACTAAGCTGCAAAAGGTTATTTGGGAAGCTTTGGTAATTTCTCGGGTAGTTTGGGCAGCCAATGGGCGTTACGCCGGAAGAGGCCTGCTAAAGGTGACCACTTCCTATAAGGTAAGCCTCCCCGTAACCAACAAAAACCCATAGCCAACGCCTACAAAATTGGGGTATATCCAACCCTCTTCCATCCCATTACCACCAACTCATCTCCAAATGGAGGTTTTCTATTAATAAAGACCCTTACTTTTGGTCGTTGGTTATGGGGGTACCTACTGCTGGCACCCACTAAACATGGTTGCATAGTTTGAAAATTCATAACTAATTCTGTTTTCATTGGAAAGATATGAAACCACTTGGGTTGGAATCGTAATTCTATTGGCTATCAGTGAAAAATAATAGTATAATTATCTCCTCTCTCCATATATGCACATTCCTTAACTTGTCGGTTTTAGGGGGGCTTATCTTACATGGATCACCATCTCCCTAGGGCACGTTTAGATAATTAGTGATCACGTTTAGAAACGCCTTTGATGCAACGTGGCATGGCCTTTTTGGTTTTAGGGTCGTAAATGAGAAAGTTTCATGTTCAATTGTAAGGTTTTAATTATCTTGTAATTTGAGTTCGTGGTTGTCGTTTAGGCTTCTTCATTGTGAAGGGATTTTGCTACTCTGGAGTGCAGTTTTGGAATGTAGGATCCTCTGCTAAAATTCTGTTGAATGGCCTCACAACATGTCAAAATTCTCTTCATTTACAGAGTTTGCAAGTGGTTTTGTGGAGAATTTTATGACACGTTGAGAGGATGAAGCTTCGGTGTTCATGTAAGTCTTTTGCAGCTCCGTAGATCTTAAAAGGTAACCATGTTAGGGACATAGTTTCTAGTACCTTTTACTTTACTTTTACTTTGGATTGGAGTTTCTTTTACTTTGTAGTTTCTTTTACTTTTCATTTACTTTAGACTAGAGTATATATATAGGGATTGAGGCTCTCAATCTCGACAACATTTTTCTTGGAGCTCTAGCTCTCTCTTCTTGGTATTATTTGTGTAGTCATCCAATCAATTCTAGTTCTTATTAGTTTTCTTCTCAAACCCTTTGAGTTTTAGACTTCTTGTCAAGTATCCTCGTGTCCGTGATAACTACTCTTAATTGCATTGTGAGGGAGCTCATCGTCGTTGCAATTCGGTTGCGATTAGGAGGACAAAGGAGGTGGATTTGTTACGGTGAGATGGCATTTGTTGTAGTGAAGTCATTGCCTGCTTCCTCGTGCATCGTTGCACTACAACGCCCGGGGCTAGAATTTGGCCGGGCACGCCAGGCGCCAGTTAGAGGAGGTCCGTCGGCGGTGCGGCTACAATTGCGATGTAGGTTGGAGGATGATGGCAAGACTACGGAAAAGGCGGAGAAGGTGGAGGTTCCAACGGCAAAAGTATTTGGAGGATGGTCTGCGGCAGAGCCCAAAGAGGACACTAGAGGTGCGTTGTTTTTTCCTTATCATTGGATCAATGTGACCAAACTTGGTTTTATATATGAGTGTCTCTAATGTTTCAATGTTTATTTGAAATCACAGCTAAAGATGAGGATTCAAGTGATCTAATGAAGATACGCAAGATGACACACGGAGACATTACGAATCTAAACACAGATGTCGCGAACTTGACAAAGAACCAAACTGATTTGATGGCATATACAATGTACACGTATTTAGAACAATTGATGATTACGGCGGCGGAAGCTCTAAATTGGACGATCGGCAAACACCAAATTTTTCAACCCAAAGTTCAAGTAGTTGGTCATCAAAGTGTCCGCAGAGAGATACAAGTAAGTTTTTTTTTTTTGTAATTTTCTAGTTTTGTTTTTGTACTTTTCTATGAAGTAATAAAACGCAACATTTCTAATGTGGAAGTGCGCATGTAGGTTGGCCGTGAGCTGTTCGGTTTTTCTATGGACAATGAATACACGGAGTTTACCACAAGAGCTGCTCACAATCAAAATGTCACAACACATTTCGACACGGTTGAATCCCTCGATGATTCAGTGAAGTATTTTCGTCAAGCGGCGGATACTTTCCCAGAGCTGAAGTGATCCCATAAGGATCAGTGCGACGTCATCGATAAATACAACGAGTTCATGGCAAAGTTGATTGATCGGATTTAGATCCTTGGTTTAGGGTTTTAGGTTTTAATTTTAGAAATTTAGATTTAAGGGTTTAGGATTAGGGTCCTAGGTCATGGCTCTATTTTTTTTCTAGGTCATTTTCCAACTGTAACGATTATTTCACATTTTTCACACAAAATGAAAAAATTGTGGCAATCCTTTCGAATGTGTTTCAAGAGAAAAGTATAGCCGAAGTTGTATCGGATTTATCATTTGTCTGGGTTAGAAGGTTTTGGAATTTGGAGATTAAAGGTGTTGAATTTTTAGGGTTTGGAGGATCAATTGGGGTTGTTTCTAGATCTTTGGCTTAGGATGGGCAGTGAGGTGTGGATGGGTTGTTGCGGAAGGATGCGGGTGAGCGCGATGTGTATGTGAATCATGAGGATTGTTTAGGATTTTGGGTTGTTTGAAGACGTTTTACATAAGGATGCATTTGTCAAGTGCCTATTCAAACAAGAATGTCATGAACTTGTTGTTGGCACTCATGTAGCATGTGAACAGAGAGCAGTTGTTGTTGCTTCTTCCAATGTTGATGTAGACCATTAAATCATACATTTGTCAAGAAGCGTTACCTAGAAAAAAAAACAGACGACGAGTAACAAAGAGGTCAATTAAGCAAATTTTCTTCATCTTTTGTGTAACACACTAAACATAATCACTGACGTCTCAAATTCTAACTCATCACTAATTGTAAAATTTTATATTAGTTGATAATTCAAATTACCACTAATATATTAATTGGTCCAACAACGTACCTCAATTAAAATATGCGAGTAGTGTGACTAAATGCTATATAACGTTAATTATCATTTTTAGTGGTAAACTATTAGCGTTCAATTAATGTGGTCTTTTGTTGCTCTGTTTTATACAATTTTATGCATTGTTTTATGCATTACGTGTTATTGTTGACATTGTGAAACTTGGTTACTTGTTCATATGGATGATGCCAATGATTTGCTAAGAGAGCAACAAAGAGACTATTCACACTTGGAAGTGCCTTCCACTTAGAGGAGAGGTGCAAGGAAAGCTTTGATTGATGCCATGGCATCTGGTTATGAGTAACTAATCATCTTTCATAGTTTCATTAGTTATTCTACTGATCAAGTGAAATCTTGTAATATTCTTAGAAAACTGTTAAACTTTCTAAAGGACCAAATGTCTACAAATGAACTTTTAGAGAAGGTGGATAGGTTCTTGTGGTGTCAATTTTCAACAAATTTTTTGTGAGATTTTATTAAGTAAGTTTTATGTAAATTTTTTGTGGAATAAATCGAAAGTGAAATCCTTATTTAGAATGTCCTTTCATATATTTTTAAATACAAAAAAACACCTAAAGTTTATATTCTTCATTTCAGCTTTCACTTGCCTGTTCATGTTAAACCTTAAATATCCAATTGTCAAAACTGAAAATAACATTGTCATCAATCACTATAATCTTGACTTCTTTGCTTGTATTGCTATTTGTTCCATAAGACATTCCATACTATGTTTTATTTGAATATGCAAATTTAACTTATAATCTTTATTTTCAATTTATGGGACGTTTGAAATACTCTCATCCTTAAAAACATATCACTATGGTTGCATATCTGTTTATAGACCTCATGTTATAATATTTAATAAATTTTAATTTAATCTACCAATTGTAATGACATGAATCATTTCTATGAACATGCAATTTCTATGTCGTTAATAATGCTACCAATAGCTAATGAAACATGGACAATTTATATTGGAAGCATCTTCAATTATAATTCCATGCCTATGTTTTTCTTTTAATACTTGAAAATTAAAAAATCTAAAAGTTTAAATGGAATATTTGAAATAAATCTAAAAATATTAACTAGGGTTTTATGAATAATACATAGCTTTTTTAAACATCACACTCTCACATAAAAGAGTGTGCCATCATTTCATATTCAATAATAGCCTCTTATATGAACTTCACACCAATTTATTCTTTACTTAATATTTTTTTGTTAATTTTAATACCATCATGCTTTACGTTCATTAGAACTTCTATGTTATATTATTGAAATAAAAAACCAATGTATTCAATATAAAAGCATATTTTCTAAACTTTTGTAATGATTTCTATTATAATTATAATGTGAAATGTATTGTTCTTCTAGAGGATGTTTATTTAATTTTGATTTGATGTTTGTAAAAATTCTTTGCCTACATTATATTGGAATTATTGCCATCAATGATACATAGATCATGTAGGCATATGCATGCAACTTCTACATTAGAATCATCATCATGCAATATGACTATTATGTATCATTCCTAAAGATCTCAAGGTTGAATTTTGCAAATCTCATGCACTTTTCCATAATTGCATTTTTGAATTTTATGTCTTGGGGGTCATATAAGATAGTGCAAAAAGAAGGGAATTACACAAAAAAATAAATTATTATTCCCGTGATTTCTATTGAATCAAATTTAAGTAATCTTAAGCGATTAATGATCAACAACAAGCAACTCTAAAATCTTGCCATGATTGCTTATTGAATGTGAGGTTTTGATAGGATTAAATAATTTCGATTTATGGTATTTGAGATTGTTAAATAACACGCTTTTTTGGAATAAAACTTCATTCCAAGAAGTCCACGTCTTATTACCTTTATTAAGCAAGGTCCAAGGAAAACTCTTTCCTCATAAAGATTAAATATCTTGATTTTTCATCATTTGACTTTATCATAATCATTTTCTTTTAATGTTTGGATTTTTCAATTACATAATAATGAATGTATAATAAACCAAAATAAAAACCAAAGCAATTTTTGAAACTATCTTCATTACTTTAGTTTTTAAGTGCTACACTTCTCATTTGCTTCTAAAATAGGTTTATAAAGAACTAACATCAAACTTGTTATAAAGGAATGAAATTTAGGACTTTTGTAATCTAAAATTATTTTGCACCAAATGAAGTCAAAGTCTAATGATCCTTGAAATGCATGGAAGAATTAAAAGCAATCCTTTCATCTTTAACTCTATAACCTTTCAATCTCTACAATGAAAGTTTATGGAAATTTTAGAAGCATGTCTTTTAAGTAATCTCTAAACAAGCCTTTTGAAGATTCTAATAGATTCCTATTGTATCAATTTATAACATTCCTCTTTGGAATTTTTATTGTAATTAGGCATTCTCTAAACTTTAGTGGGAATACAATATTTTTGTAAATCCAACATTTGATACTGAAAAAGTTTTAGGGCTTTGAATTGCAAACAAGATGAGTCGGCACATCCGGCAACTCCTGATACTTTTGATAGGACACTCTATTAAATGTGAGATTTTCAACACCAACAGGGAATACTATTTCCTTTCATGTTGTCAAATATTTTTTTGGTCTAAATTAGTGAAAAATACCATTTCAACCCAAGTCAAACATGTTCACACATTGTTACACAGTTGGGCAAGGTACCAAAAGACTTCATCTTTTCTACATTAAACTTTAAAATAGTTATTTTTTTACTTTTTTGATTTTCCTAAATAACATGTGGTTTAAACCTCCTTATTGACCGGTCGAAGTATCTACCTAAATAAAAGGCATCACTCTGTCCGCCGCTCCCGGTCACATGATACACTCTTCTTGACTCTTGATATTAGGTAGTAACCTAAGGACTCTTGATTTTGACCTCTTGATGTGAAGGGTTTTCTCCTCCTATATTAGGCAAGTAATACTTATGTGCACAAAGGGTCGATCAAAATGCAAATGTAAAGCAAAAGTACTTTATTTTTGGAGTGGATTTAAACTAGGGTAATGTTTACATGCACTCCAAAAATATAAGTACTTTTCCATTTAGATTCGATTTGAGCTTGTAGGTTTTAAAATACAAAACATACAATACACGCAATTAAGCAATTATGCACTTGGCCAAGTGCACTCAACGGTGGCAAAAAACAACGGTTTTTTTCAGAGATGAATGAAAAATATCATAAAATTATGCAAGATTTCAATAATCCTTTTGAAATTTGCATGCAATCTAAATTCTAATCTAGAATTGAAATTGTCAAAAATATACCTTGGTATTGTTCGAAAAATCACCATATGAGGAATAAAATCTTTTGCACCTCTTAGATGCTGAATTATATTTGAATTTCCATATAAAAAATGTTTATATATATATTTCTTTTCTATTTTTCTAAATTTTTTTTTGACCTTTTTAGCCATTTTACTTGTGCTTTCAAAAAATTTGGGCAAGTACTCATTATAGTTTCTTTTATCCCATTTGATGTCATAAATCTTAATTTACTTCAATATTAAAAAGTCAATTCAAAAAGAAACATAGCTTGCTACACCGTCCCTTGGATGTAGTGTAGACTAGAGTAATTTGATTTTCTACACTAATTAGAAATTTACATGCAATCGTCGATTGACACACACTTGCTTGAAAGTGAATACCTAATGGGAACTTGATATGTGTGTAATTGATGTACATTTGTGTAGGTGATCTACATCAATAATGAATCCATCCACATCAATATTGAATCCACACTATAATCAATGTAGTCAATGATGTATATACATTGAGCAGCAGGCCAAGCTTGAAACTTTTTTTCTTACCCCACGGACCGCCCGTATATCAGTAGGTGATAATACCCTGGAGGGTACTGATATTTGAAGCGTGGTCCGGGTACCAGTACTTTCCACGGTATTATGAAGCACGTCATGGGTATCAGTTTAGGTTGGGCGAGGGGTGTGCGCCCGCACACCCCAAGGGCTCACCTTTGCAGGGTTGCAGTGCTAGGGTTTCCCTTGCCATTAATGTCCAGAATTAGAATATGCAACCAATATCCAAGCACAGAAGTTGCATATTTAAATTGAAATTCTAAAATACAACTATGAAGTGAATCTAATAAACTGTAGCTAGCACTGTCGCAACTACATTTTGGTTCAACTTACAATAGCGGCAGCAGAAAGAGATCACCAATGACGAACTAAACCAAACCCCAGGCAACAACAACGGCATCACTACTTAGCAAAACACATCAAATTGCAGAAACAAAAATCCTACGAAAAGTTTGTACAAAAGACGGATGAGGTCAAAGTTGGTAAGCTCGTAAATATACCAGCTCTGGTTCCACTTGCTAAGCTTGATTAGTGTGCACACTAGGTTTGTCTAAGAGGGTGAGAATGCTAGTTATGTACACATAGTCGATGGGCTCATGGTGCTGCCATTGACGGCTAGGCTCATGTGTGCTTCACATTGCTTCACAATATCATT
Source organism: Bryoerythrophyllum caledonicum (assembly GCA_963971425.1). NCBI lineage: Eukaryota > Viridiplantae > Streptophyta > Bryopsida > Pottiales > Pottiaceae > Bryoerythrophyllum > Bryoerythrophyllum caledonicum. Next base: position 3,398,636 of record OZ020515.1, read on the forward strand.
AAGATCGTTGCACAGAGTTGTGGTGGCGTCGTATGTTAATGAGAGTGATTTGGTGTTGAAACCACATTAACTATGTTGCTAACTAGGTCATGATGTTGATGCAATGCTTGTCGTTCCAGTGGTGGAGGTCAAAACAATGCACCAATCAAATGGCTGGAGCTTCTCATCTCATGTCTCTCATTTGGGAGCTCTCCCGGCCTTCCAACTTTGTTCCTAAGCATGGCAGTAGTAACGGAGAGCACAAGCACAAGCGTGTCTACTCGACGTCGTGAACGCTTCTCTCAACACACAAGAGGAAGAAAATTGCACCTCCAACACTCTCAACAATACTCCATCCACGCTCTGCGCCTCCATTCACAAGCTCTGCGCCTCTGCCAACCTCTCCGGTTGACACTCGCAACGGAGATGATGTGATTGCTCTGTAACCAATGTGTCTGCGCCGCCCATTGTGCCGCCCATCTACCCTAACCCTAATCGACAATCATTGCGGAGGTGCTCTACAAAGGTGAGCTGCAGAGGTGAGCTCCTGGGGTGTGCGGGCGCACACCCCTTGCCCAACCTGAATTGATACCCGAGACGTGTTTCATGGTACCTTGGAGGATACTGATACCCGGAATGCGCTAGGTGATGTACGGGTGGTCCGCTGGGTAAGAAGAAAGGTCTCAAGCTTGGCTTGTTGGTCAGCGGAGAGGGAGGATTTCAAGGTCCACCCGTTGGTCATTGTATATACATCATTCACTGAGGATTCATAGTGAGGATTCACTGATTCATTTGAGCGGTTTTATTGTTGATGTGGATCACCTACACAAATGTACATCAATTACACACATATCAAGTTCCCATTAGGTATTCACTTTCAAGCAAGTGTGTGCCAGTCGACGATTGCATGTAAATTTCTAATTAGTGTAGAAAATCAAATTACTCTAGTCTACACTACATTCAAGGAACGGTGTAGCAAGCTATGTTACTTTTTGAATTGAATCTTTAATATTTAAGTAAATTAAGATTTATGACATCAAATGGGATGAAAGAAACTGTAGTGAGTACTTGCCCAAAATTTTTGAAAGCACAAATAAAATGGCTAAAAGGTCAATTTTTTTTAGAAAAATAGAAAAGAAATCAATATATGTATAATTTTTATATGGAAATTCAAATTTGATTTAGCATCTAGAAGGTGCAAAAGATTTTATTCCTCCTATGGTGATTTTTTGGTAACAAACTTCTGAAAAAACCATTGCTTTGGCATTTTGTGTGCAAATGGCCGACATCGTAGACAAGTGCACTTTTAAAGTACAAAGGCAAAATTGCTTGATTGCGTGTTACAAACGTAAATTTAACACACCACCCTCCGCTCTCCCCGTCCAGACAACGGATACCAACCCTAGTTAATCTATAATATATTAAGTTCACCAAAAAAAAAAAGTGAATTGACAATTTTTGAAAGGAAACAATTTTGAAGTTTTCTTGAAAGTGAGAGGGAGGACCTCCTACTTTACAATCTTATTTTAATTACAAAGATAAGAAGGTGGCTTGGTCGGGAGAGGTATGAAAGAACTGTAACCTATCAACTCCTAGAGAACTTGGAGGAACTTAAGCTTGCATTAGGTGAAATCCAAGAACATCAATTGTCAGTATCGCTCATGCATCTCATTGGTGCTAAAAAAAACATGGAAATCTTCCACATTCTATCATTTTCTCGTATTTAACCCCTAAAATTCCTTGACGATTTCACACCATTAATACTTCAAAACCATTGATTTTAGTGCAATGAATATGGAAGGAAACAAAAATTTGTATTTCTAGTTCTAAGTATGGGATCTCATTTAACACTTCATACATAACATACCCGCAAATTGCATCAACTTTGACCAAACGGATTGAAAGATTATAGTGTTTGAAGTAGAAAAAATGGTTCATTTTCATCCCTCCGTTGAGTGGATCAGTAGACTTTAAGACTCAAAGACTTAGACTTTCACTTGGTGTCAAAGTTCTGCACTACACAAGGTCAAAATTTTATTCCACCATCTTGATCATGATATCAACTCCTCGTACACAAAGTTTTAGAGGTAGGAAAGGGGTGTAGCATATTCAAAAAAATTGTGCAAGGAGTGGAGGTTCAAAAACTACCAATTCACTTTTAAAAATTTTGTGAACAAAATATGTTTTAGAATGAAAATTCCAAACAGTCAATAAGAAGGTTTACAACACTTCTTGTAATAGAAAAAATAAGAAGTGAAAATCATGAAGATCAAAGTATTATGTGAAATAGAAGAAGTTTTTTTGGTTCCTTGCCTCACAATGAGTGAAAATCTTTGACTTGAGATAAAATGTATTTTCCCACCAGAGACAAGTAACGTTTCTTGACAATTGAGTTATTCGTAAAGGGAACCGGTCTTTTGTCCTCCTTTTTTCATGCAAAAGAGAATCTAACCTGTATTTGAGTGTAGCCGCAAAGTAATCATGTGAAAAAAATTCAGGGTTTGAGGGTTTTGAGGAGGTGTTATTTATGGCACAAGTGGCACAAATCTCCCAAAAACAAACAAGAACAATCATGAACGTCATGACACTTTGGCATGTATCCTACATCCTAGAGTTGTGCATGATGTGAAGGGTCACAGTTTGCTTAAAATAAAAGCCAGGCACAAACTCGAGTTTGGGAATTCTAAGGCTCAAAAACTAGTCTATCCAGTGTTCTATTCAAGGTCTACAGTGAAACCCTGCCAGTGGACTCGGCGACCCTGGCTTTTCCATTTTACAGGTTAGAAACTGAGGATTTGGGGTACTTTGCGGATAACTCTAATATGGAAGGAAAAAATATTACATGCTAGTACTGAAAATCTCAAATTTACTAAAGTGTCCTAGTGAAAAGTTTTGGAGTTGCCCGATATGCCGGCACTCCACAATTTTCTCTTGAAGTCCAATGAGAATAAAAATCACACTCCTATGCACCTCTTGTCTTCTCGCATCTCTAAACAAAATTTCAAGAATTGCAAATATAAATTCCCCAAGATTTGCAAAAGTCCACCTCAAGAACTTTTTTACTTAGGGATCAAATCTCGCCTTCTCCTTCACTTCTTTTTCCTCATCCCAAAAGACATTCAAGAAAACTCTACCGTGTGATAACCATGGTAACAAGCATGGGAACAAACATGGAAACAAACATGGGAACAAACATGGAAACCAACCCGGAAACAAACACGGAAACAAACATGGAAACAAACGTGGGAACAACCACAGGAACAAACATGGGAACGACCACGGGAACAAACATGGGAACAATATGGGAACAGACGTGGGAACAGACGTGGGAACGACCACGGGAACAACCACGGGAACATTTGACTTGGTCGCGGTGTGAACACGCAGAAAGCAATCCTCGTGGACACGTCAGCAAGGCCAGCCTCATCAGCAAACACTCCCGCCCTCGCTGATTGGCCCACGCGCCGCTCGAGATGTGGCCCACCCCAGCACAGTTTAATCACAGGATTAGTAACATGATTAGTGAAATAATTAGTATGTAGCCGAAGCCAAGCCAACGCTTAAGCCAAAGCCAAAGCCAAGCGCGAGCTCGCTCGCTCGCTCGCTCCAGACGCGCACTCAGCAGAATGGTTTCTAACTAAGCAGCAGCAGCAGCTCGCCAGGACTTGCAGCTCGCGGAGATTCGCAGCGGAGAGAGAGGCAGAGCGCGCGCGCGGAGCTGCAGTTGCGAGAATCATGCCTTCGCTGGGGCTGTGCAGGCTTCCGCTTGTGTTCGCTGTCCCCTCGCAGCAGCAGCAGCATTGCAGCACCTCCACCTCGTCGCGCTTCCTCGCCCTCCGCAGCAGCCGGGCGCCGCTATGCCAGCGGAAGACGAGGCAGCAGGTACGTTGTCTGTGTTGGGTTTTGCTAGATTGAGGTGAATTGTTGCTGAGGTGGGATTCAGGTGGAGTGCCGGGCGCAGGGGGAGTTCGGGGACAGGGGAGGGGCGTGGCGGGCGTACGCGTATGGCGACGAGCTCCCGACGCAGGCTGAGGCCGTGACGCAGGGCACGCAGACTGTGCAGACCCAGGAGTATAAGTCCACTCCGGATTTAGATTACTTGCAGGTAGCGCTCTCTCTAGAATTCCTCGTTTTAGGGCTCAGTGAATCCGCGTTTCGGATAAGAGCTTGAATTGGTGAGAATGTAGGGCTGAAACCTAATTTGGATTGTAGTTTCTCTTCTTTTCCTCTCTAGAGTTTCTCGTTTTAGGGCTTAGAGCTGGTGTTTTGAACGTCGTATTGTGGTTTTGGTGAGAATGTAGCAAGGAAACCTAATTCGGAAGGATTCTTTTTCTTTTGTTTTTGTTGTTTTGCAGGAGCTTCTAGCTATTCAACAGAATGGGCCAAGGGCTATAGGGTTTTTCGGGACGCGGAACATGGGGTTCATGCACCAGCAACTTATTGAAATTCTTAGCTACGCAATGGTTATCACGGTGCGTGTCTGCATTTGAGGTTGTGTTCCAGGCATGCTGTTCGAGTGCATGCTGGTTTTTCTTGTTGGACTGTAGCATCTTATGAAGTTAGTTGATTCGCCAGGGTTTGTTTAAGTCGGCCCTTATTTTTTATTCAGAAAAATCACATTTACACTTCGGGAGCAGCGGGGACAAACGCTGCGGTGATAAGGGGAGCTTTGAGAGCTGAGAGGCCGGACCTCCTCACGGTGATTTTGCCGCAGAGCTTGAAGATGCAACCACCTGAAAGCCAAGAGTTGTTAGCCAAGGTGATTGACTGCAGTTATCTTACTCGATTTCACAACCAGTTATTTGGCACCCTCTTAGTTCTGACTTTCACGTTTGGATGCATTGCAGGTGAAGAATGTGGTTGAGATGCCTCACAATGACCATTTGCCCTTGATAGAGGCTAGCAGGTAACAGATTCTGAGCACTTCTCTAGATCAGGTTTTCTTTGATGTAATTGTTTATGGTTGCATTATTGATTCTTCGCTTCGTTTGATTTGCAGATTGTGCAACATGGACATTTTATCCCATGTGCAACAAGTCATCTGTTTCGCCTTTCATGATAGTAACTTGCTTATGGAGACGTGCAGCGAAGCTAAAAACATGCGTAAAATTGTTACTCTTTTCTACCTGGATTGACAATCGATAGGGTTTCTGGTGTTGAATTTATGTGAGGAAGCCACTTTTGTAGGGTGTTGATGCTCACGAGTGAGCCCGTGTACAAGTTTTTCATTGAGATAATATCAATACGATTCTTTCTCCGAGCATATCAGGATCCATTCTTTTCGTGCGTTGTTTGGAGGCTTTTCAGTAGTAAGTAACGTGATTGAATTGTTAGGAATTGCTGGCTTTCGTTGCTCTGGGAATGTTTTAATATATTCTATGCCTTCTGATGATTAGAAAGCAGAGTTAAACTTCAGTTCTCTGATTAACTAAATTGGAGGAATGTTCACCAACAGGTACCTCGTACTGATCACTCTGTTATTGTTTGATTGTTCGATCCATTCATTCAGGCCTTTCCGTCCTTCACTTTGTCTTTCCCGGTCTCCTCAGCTTTCTTTTCTTCGTCTTGTTGCTGCTTCTGGTTTTTATTGTCGTCTTTTAAATTGTCTGTGAGGTACTTGGGTCCACTGGGTTCCAAGTTCCACAGCGCTGCCGCGGCGGCATCTCCAGCACGAGGTGTACTGTATTCCAACAGTGCGTTGAGTTGCTGAACGGCTCCAGCGTTTACGAGCGGTTGCCTGAGCGACTCGTTAAAGGAGATGTTTCGAATTGCTCGAGCAGCGGCTTCTTGTGTCCATGGAGTCCCCGGGCCTGCCATTGCAACCAACACCTCTGCTGCTCCTGCCTATTTTCACACAACGCCTGGGGTAAACTTCTTTCTATTCCTTTTGGTATAGAATTTGGTTCCTTTTTAGAAGTTTCTCGTGATTTATTTGAGATTTAATGAGCTATAACTGTCGTCTCTTTTGTCCTCATGAGCATTTAGGAGTTGAATTAGATGGATTGGTCAGCAGAGTTACAGATGATGCATTGGATATGAGGAGCCTTATTTATGGTGGACACCCAGATCTATGAACATTACAGCAAGAAAAGAGCAAAGTATGCTTAAGTCTACCTCAATCATTTGCTTGGAGTTTTCGAAATTCTCGGCGGATAGGCTGCCAAGAGCGTGACAAGCGTACTCCCCTGCTTCCGGCGTTGGGCAGTCACTCACGACCTGCAGACAATCGAGGTGAGCAGTGCAAGAAAGGAACGGTTTCAAATCACCACTTCTGAAGTTTGCATGTTACATTACCTGGATGAGCTTTGGAATCGCTCCTTCTCTTGAAATTTCAACACGGTTCTGTTCGTTGACAGCCAGGTTACACAGCGCTGCAGCGGCTATTTCCTGTGTTGTGAAAGACACAAACTCGGCCGTCGCATCTAGCATCCGTATTAACGATGGAATGGCTCCAGCCGCTGCGATGCTCAGCTTGTTAACTTCATTCTTGGCTGACAGGTTGACTAATGCCCCTGCTGCTGCCTCGCATGCATCCGGTGTGCCCTGCGCATCAAACTTCATCAAATCTGGTAACCAACTTCACACTCCACTTTAGTCTAGTTCCTGAGAGCTAATCAACAGACGGTTGTCTAACCTCATGGAGCAATCCCACCAGGAACCGAATGCTGCTGGAAGCCGCCTGAGTGACCATGGCATTGGTGCTTCGGCACAGGAAACGCAGGCACATGGCGGCCAGCTCCTTGGCAAGCAAACTCCCGCACTGAATCATATAAATCAACGCAGGTATGGCCCCAGCTTCCGCCACATTGCAGCGACCCTCTTCTCCATCTTTTGCAAAGTCACAAAGCTCCCTCAGAGCAGCTTCCTGAGAGTAAATGTATGTGCATCATATATCAGTACAAACATTGTCCTTTTCTCTCATGTTCACATTCTACTCTGCTAAATGTAGATTTAGCAGTCCCTGAAAAATCTGGAGAGTTACATGGAAAGTCAACTTCTAGCTATAGTTCTCTAACCTCTCTTTTTTGGCCTAAGATTATAGCGTGTCAGATTCATGAATAGTTTAGTTGGTTCTCTCTTGACTCGGGGAAACTCATGAGTAGCTGACTCTTGTTTTAGCTTATTTAGCATAGGACTAGTTTTAGCCACCTTTGAACCCAACATTCTAACCTCTCTTTCCTCTTCTACAGATGATTTGAATACCTGCTCTTTGCTGTTGCCTCTATAGAGCGTGTTCACAGCCTTGGTAATTGGAGCAGCGGGAGCAGGGAGAGACTGACCCCACTCCAACATCATTTGCGTTGGAGTCACTCTCATTTGGGCTTGGATGGGAACTGAAACAGGATCCGGCAGTTTGATGTTGTGACCATCGGCCCATCGGCCAATTGCATGACGCAGCGCATAGTTAGGAACCAGGTCAGTGTTTGTGATTGGCAGCCCTGCAACAAGGTTCTTAATTGCGGCAGGGTGCTCGAAAAGTTCAGAATTCTCGTTGTATATAGCTCAAATAAGGATTCCTTCTCTCTTGATTTATAAATACTACTGTTGGTTCTATTGTTAGCTTCATAGAAGTACTGTAGCAAAACCTTACCAGTGATCGGGCAAGTGTAGTGACCACTGTTGATCCACTTGGTAATTGGTGCGCGGTCATACGTTTGTCCAGTAGACAGTGTCACAGGATCCACCATTAATTCTCTTGTGATTGGACACAGGTACTCCCATGGCGCATCCTCTCCTGCCGCAATGTACGACCGCCGGCTCTGCTGCCTGCATTTCTGTGCAGGCGATTGCACACCTGCAGCAGCTCCAGACGGTTAATGAGGTAAAGCACACTACTTCCAAGCCTCTTGTAAGAACTTAAATATATCTTGAGTTAGAAACATGAGTCTGCATGACATTGTTACAACCTTTACTATTTGTTTTAAGTAGATATCTTGCCTTCAAGGTATGACTCTCTCCTTTCACCCCTTTCTTGGCCAGGCAGGAATGAAATCCGCCCGGGTGTCCTCGCTGATCTGCTGTAAGTGAGCGCTTCCGGACTCTCATTCTCGCCTGTGACCTCTTGAATTGCGGGTGGAGGAGGGTCCTGAACCTTCTCCTCCTCCTCGCTCTGCTTCTTTCCCTTGGACGTCTTTCCCTCTGCGTCTTTTTCCTGTTTGGAGCCCTTTGAGGCACTCTCGGCGAAGGTCCTCTCCACTTCAACCCCTGCATATTGATACCAGAATCTTATAAATGAGGCAAATAATAGGCCAATCCTTTGCCATGGGAAAGTTATTTCATCTTAAGTAGTGGGAGTTGTAGTAAATAGTCTTCGTAGATGAAATGTGGATATATATGAGGTGTGAGTTTATGCACACATACTGTAGCTATCAAAGGATTCATCTTCTGCGCTGAACTCTGTAGGTGTGTCAACCTCCCACAACACACGTGGGCTTTCGATTATCGTATCAGGGGACAGGGGCTGAGGGCGAGTCCAAACGCCAGCAATAGAGGTTCTTGACTTCCTCGGACCTTTGAGCTTGAAATTCCCTGGTGTAGCATTACAAATATGTGGTCATATTATCTCAAAATGGTAGCAAGAAACATGAAGAAGATAAAAGTTCACAAGCTCTTTAGTACCAAAATCAGCCTCATTATCAGAAGCGTCAAGGTCTCCCATGGCAACTTTTTCACAAATGGTTTTGACTTCTGCATTGTCGTTGACGTATTTGTGCTTTGTACTCAGGCCACCCCGAGCTAGTTTTGCCATCATGTCCGGTAGCAATTGCACTGGCTCGCCATTGATGTAAGGCACCTATTCAATGGAAACTATTTAGGTTCTAATTCCACTTCTGAAGTTGTCATATCAGTGTGTGAAATCAGGTACCTCACTAGACGAGGTGTTGGAATCCGTGTTGGGATGGCGTTTCTGCACCAGGGACGTGATCTTAGCAACCGCACCTCGGTCGCTGTCGTCTACTTCATACAACACATGCTGCAACTGGTACGCCGCGTTGACAGCCCTTTTGTAGGCCTTGTGCTCTATCTCCACTCCTGTCCTCTGCAGCGCGTTCAGCAGGTCTTCCACTTTGGATCCAACCTTGCCGCCTAGCTGACGATGCGAAAGTCGACAATGAGAGATGTTTGTGACAAGCTAAATATCTAACCAGTGAATCTGCTTTGGAGTACTCACCAGAGCAGCTTGTTTCAGGATCTCCTCCTGCTGCAGGAGGACGTGCAGCTGCAGGGACGGCTCCCGGAGCAGCTCCAGGAGCTCCAAAAGAGGCCGCAAGCTGGCTGCAACTCCCTCAAGGTAGGTTCCCGTGACTGCCACCAGATAATCTGTACCAAATAGGCTTCTGTCAGGATGAGTCGAAGAAACTGCTAGAATTGAAAGAATTCCTCCATATTCACTGCATTACTTTGATCCTTGTTGGCAAGGCTGGCGAAGAAGGGCCCGGTCTGCACAAGGCGCTCCACAAGATCCTCAAAGGTGCGTTTACAGCAGGGGAGGCTCTTGGTCAGCCACCCCGCCCACGCAATGAGGTGGAGAATCTCCTGGTGCGTCTCCAAGTGCACCTCCTCTCCGACCACCATGGCCGCCACCGCTCTGGGTAATCCTGTCACTGACCCCAGCGCCTTCTGCATGACTCCCTGGTCTCTGATCAAATACCAATTGAAACTATCTAGGTCTTGCACTATCTTGACAGGCGCTTGGTCTCATTAATCAGTCTTTGGGCTCGTTTTTCTTCATTGCTTGATGATGGAGAAGTCATGTGTATGCATGCAGATATAATGTGGAGTTGGATGTTGGAGATGAAGGGTAGTGTGTCAGTTACTACACCAATAATGTTCATTAGTGTTATGGCACCAATAGTGTAACTACCCCTATGACCTGACCTTCACTAAATGTCAATTTGTTTACATTTAGTGTTCAATGTCAAAAAAATCTGCCTAACAAAATTGCTCATAACTTTTGCATCACAACGAATTTGAAGATGTACCATATACCGATGGAATCTCCTTGAAAAAACACATAATCTAGTCAACTCACTCGATAGAATTGGTGCGAAACTGATAAAGATATGCCTCCTCAAACTTTCAACCAAAACTCAAGAAATCTGCCCGAAAATATTCGCTATAACTTTTTATTTAAGACGAATTTGAAGATGGGTAAGGTGCCATTGGAAGCGTCTTTTCAAATCAGTTCAGATAGGCACAGAAAAATCTCAAATTGGACAAAAATTGCCCCCGAAATCATCATTTGGCATGTGGCAAGATTTGGGTGACTTGCAATGAATTGTTACATAACCAACACTAAATGTCAATATGTTAAAATGTAACAAGGGCAAAAGTTACAGAAATTGGCAATTAGTGTTTAAATTGACATATAATGTAGTTACATTTGTAGGGTAATTGACATTTAGCATGTATGTTCGTAAATAGTGTTGCGAACACTAATGAACATTATTGGTGTAGTGCTTGTGGCCAAAGGGTGGGTGCCCTTTCAACGGCTCTCTTTGCTCTGTGATTCTTCAGCTTTTAGGTTCCCACTTGCTCAATTATTGATTACCGTTGGAGGTGCCCACCGGGATTATTGAGCTTTATTCTTTGAATCTCAGGAGTGACGTTGCGTGCTTTAGTATATTATCTCAGGTTCAACGCAGCTTCTTAATGGAACGGTGAAGTTTCTCTTAGAATTCTCTTGCGAGTTGAATATATCAGAATATGACTTAGCAAGTTTCGGAACGTAGAATGAATTATAGAAGAAAGCTTGCATTCTCTCGAATGAGTAGACGACAAGTAGGATGTGAAACTCTGAACTAATTGTCTAAAAGAACTTCGATCGAGAGCAACAGATCTTTTCACTTCGACATTACAGTAATATGCTTTAAAAACTTTACTAAGCGTTCCTGTATACTAACCTTCACTGTACAGAGACCAAAGCTAAAAATCATCTTGTATGCAGTAGATTAGTATGTAAAACAGTTTGGGACTAAGCGCTGAAGATTGTAAACTCACGCGAGTGAAGTAGGATACTAACTTCATGAAAAAAGTTAACGTGAAAAGATAGTCCAAACACAAACTAGTAGCCAACAGATCCAACTGGCATGCACATCAATACTCATGCGCTGGAAGATCAGGTCAGAATTTTAAAAATGAATTGATACTATTCCTTCTTCATTGAACAGAAACCCAAAACATGTACAGATTCTGCTTTCCGCACGCGTGTGAAAACTAAAACATGTACAAAGCCAAAAAATCTATCCAAACAAATCCTTATTCACAGGCTATCCACCCGAGTAAATTATGTGTGTCCCGTGACCTTGAGCTTGGCCTTGGCAATCAAGCCGGCGGGCCCCGACGCATGAGTAGTACCGTGCGTCCCGTGGGCGTGGGTACCGTGGGTACCGTGGCCGGTAACGGCGTTCTCCACTTTGTGCACAACACCGGCCGGGGTGGTGGTTCCGAGACCGGTCGTCCCGGTCGCCGTGTGCGGGCCGTGGTGGCCGGTGGTTCCGGTCGTCGTATGCGGGCCGTGGTGGCCGGTCACCGCGTTCTCCACTTGGTGCACCACACCTCCATTGTGTGTGCCGGTCACTGCAGGAGAATCAATCAAAGAGAAGTTTAGAATCATACAGTTCACAACATGTTGGTATCTCAAACCATGGGAATAAGACCCAGCTTCCACTACACGTCCAGACAGATCCAAGACCAAGCATCATGAGACTGCAGCTACACAAACTCCCTCAAAAATGCGGCTCTTCAAAACAAAGCATAATACTGAGATCAAGCACATCCAGTTTATATTCACGTTGGTACATGTAATACACGGCAACAGAGACCAACTCAACAGATCCAAGTTCAACAAAGATACTAAAAAAAAGCAGCCACAAGTTATCTTAAAACGTCATAACAAGCGACTGAGATCAGCTGTAACAGTTTAAACACGGCAACACGAGTCCCAGATCCATAACATTAACCACAGTGCACCAGAATGCTGCAGCAACTAACACGATCACTTCAAAACCATTTATACCTCCAGTAGTGCCATGGTGGTGTCCATGTCCAACTCCCAAGACGTTCTTCACCTTCTCAGTTACGCTCTGCTTCTGCATGTTGGCTAAACTCCGAAAACCACTAACTAGAAAAGGGTTGCTCTGTGCACAAAGATCAGCGTTGATAGGGGATAAGATGGTATTCTGTGTGAGGGGAGGAAGACGGGCGGTTTTTATACTGAAGCAGTGTGTTTTCGTTAGCCTCTGGGGGCGTGACAGCGTTGCAGCACGGACCGCATTATGTCAGACTGGGCTTCTGTGAGGCTGCCACTGCGATGGCGTGCGGAGTACAAGGGAATTCTTTTCTCACCGCTGGGTGACGTGGCTGCCACGTGGTGGACGGGGAGTCGGTGGAGTGGATTCTGGGCGGAACTGTCGTGGTCATCACCCATGTGAAGACGTATTCCTCTGAGCGGAACTGTCGTGGTCATCATTGTGAGTGGAAGTACTAACATTACTAGCATCACACTGGCAGATTGCTCAACCCTTTAACCCTTAACGACGGAGCCTATGACCGTGGCACCAATCTAAATTTTCAATCAACTGTATGCTCTAGTTTCTCATCAAATATAAGTGGATTTTTTTTTAATTTATTTCAAAGATGAGATCATATGTCTTAATTATGATACAAAAATCACAGATTTTTTGTGGAAATTTGAATTTATTGTGATTTTATGAAGAAAAAGTGAAGAAAATTCATATTAAATATAAATTATGCTAAACAATTCTGAAAATTTCACCAAAGGTGTACATTATAGTGCCAAAACTTGTGGTGTAAATGAAAGTTCCATGTTCGGCTAAAATTAGAACCACAGTTATAGGTCCAAGTTCAAATTACAATAACTTATTCAATTTTACGTATTTTTTTTTATTTTCAAGATGGTATGGAAACTAGACATCATTAGCTTCATTTCATTAGTTGGACTCAAATTCAAAAAACATCATTTTGATGGCTTGAATTCAGATCTAGAGCTAAAGCTAGAAGTTTCTCAATTTCACTGTATTGAGATCCGTGTCACAAGCATTTTCTTTCTTAGAGAAAACATGATTACCTCAATGAGGCCCGTTTCATCATCATCTAATGCTTGTACATACAAGGAACTCTCCAAAAAAAAATTGGATGAAAAACAATTGTTTATGTTGATTATTTTCAAACTATGTCATCCAAGAAGCCAATTTCTGGTTGCTCCGGCGTTTAAGGTTTAAGGACGGGCCACTCAGTTTGGGTCGTTTTGGAACGATGATCTGGATAGCAACTCCTACACGCCACTTCCATGAAAGACTTTAACTACAGGAATGAGGTGGAGGAACATGAGCATCTATTTGGACTAGTGCCACGAAAACCGATGCAAGCATTGGCGAGAGCTTTAGTGATTTTCGTGAAGTGGGGTCCCAATGAAATGTACCCAGGGCATAGATGTTGTTTTGCATGATCTAGAGCACTTGTAGATTATTGCAAGCTAAAAAAGCTCATTGGCTTTAAAGGTTTAATCCCTAAAGGCCCAAGAGTTCCTTCAGGGAACTTTTGAAGGTTTGGGCAGGTTCTTATGGTGTCAATTTATAACATTACTTTTTGAAATTTCTGTTGTAGATGGGCATTGCTAAAAGCTTCGTGTGAGTCCAAATTTTTCCTAAATCCAACATTTTATGAAAAAGTATTGGAATTTGAATTTCAAATGGGGAGACTAGGCACGTCGGGGAACTTCAAAAACTTTTGCTAGGACAATCTATTGAATGTGAGATTTTCAGTACTAGCAAATAATATTATTTCCTTTCATATTGTCAAAAAAAATCTCTTATCTAAAGTGGAAAATAGCATGATAATCTAAGTCAAACATTTTCACATATTGTCACACTTTATCCGGCAAGGTACCAAAAAAGCTTCTTCTTTTCCACATAAAACTATGAGATCTTCATATTTCTTACATTTTATTATTTTTACTACAAGATGTGGTGTAAATCTTCTTATTGACAATATGGATTATCATTCTAAAACATATTTAGTTCACAAAAAAATAAAACGTGAATTGGCACTTTTTGAACCTCCACTCCTTGCACATTTTCTTTGAATACACTACACCCCTTCTCTACCTCTAAAACTTGGTGTGTAAGGAAATAACATCATAATTAACATGATGGTAATGTTATCAGACCTTGTGTAGTGCAAAAATTTGACACCAAGTGTAGTCAAAGTCTGTTGATCCCCTCAAAGTAGGGAAGAAAAAGAACGGTTTTCTCCACTTCAAACATCATAAATTTTCAATCCGTGCGGTCAAAGTTTATGAAATTTTGTGAGGACGTTAATGAATAAGTCTTAATTTAGATCCTACGGTTAGATGTGGAGACAAAAGGTTTTGATTATCTCATTACTCATTGCACTAGAACAAACAGTTTTGAAGTGTTTTTGGTGTGAAAAATGCCTTGGGCCTTTCGGGGTTGATGGAATATGAGACAGTTGTTTTCAGACTCTGAATGGTAAAGTATAATAGGTGGTTGCCGTGTATGAAGTAAAGAAATTTCATGCTTTGAGTATGAATTTCTAAACAACCACAACTGCTGCTTTTGTTTCTCTCTTCAGTAATCAAGTGCAGAGGCACATCTTTACATTTCAGAACCTCAAGAACTTATACCATCACATTCTTACAGATTTTGCAGCAAATGTTCAAGTCCACGTCTCTATGCTACATATGGTTTTTAGGTCGTATTTGTACGTTGATGTGTACAGTGGGGTGACATTCAAATTGGCGGTTTTGCAATTCGAGGGATAGTGCCTACTCTGTTGCCAATTTTTACGTCCACTTGAGGGCTGAAAACTATTAGTTTATCGTGAAATTTTTGGCACAAGATCATCTCTATGTTGAAAAAATGTGTGTCAAATTTCAAGTCCAGGAGATGAATACAAAGAAAGATATTCAAAATCTACTAACATGGGGTGGCTGTGAGAAAAAATTCATAGTTGCCAACTTGACACCCTCCCTAGGATTTGAAAACAATTATTTGCCTATAGAATTTTTGGCATGAGACCACGTCTATGTTGATTACATGTGTGAAAATTTTCAAGGCCAAAAGATGCATATAAAAAAAGATACTCAAAATCTACCAACACGTGTAACTACAAGAAACAATTTGTAGAACATATTGAAAATATCAAAATATCTTTGACAACTTATGCTCCTGCATTGAACTCATTCATGTGACACAACCCCTAAACATAAATGTTTCTAAAAAAAATCTATAGCATCTACATGTAGAAATGTGAAGCTGTTTCATTGAGAAGAATCTACTTGGTTATAAATTGTACATCATATATGTATGACAAAGTTTTCTCCTCTAAATATCAATTGAGCATTGTTATGTAACAGGAATGTTGTGTGTGATTTGTAATAAATTGAATGTTGGGATGATAATGAGAGCAGAGAGAGTATTGTGTACGATGCATGAGTGTTGCATATTGTTTGAGTTACATGGGCTGAGTCATGTTATGCATGAGTGTGACCCTAGTGGAGTTATGCAGATGGGCAAGTTATGCACATAGATTGAGTTATTCACATGGACTTATATATATATATATATATATATATATATATATATATATATATATCGATATATTCACATGGGCATAGTTATGCATGTGGGATAAGGCACATGGACCCATTGATGTATGAGTGCTCGTTAATGATATTTTAGGATCTTATTAGGATCGTGAAATAAAGTGCATGATAACAATTTCAGATGAAATTTTGGCTCGCATTATGGGTTTGAGTAAGGGAGGGTATATAAGAGTTCACATTGCAGCCACTGTTAGAATTTTTTTTAGAACAATTCAGAGGTTAGTAAAACAACTCAAAGAAAATGCACAAACCTTTCGGTGGAAGTCATGCTAAAAATCTTAGTGATAGAGGTGTTTGTAGTATTTTGCAAAACTCAAAAACTCATTG
Organism: Bryoerythrophyllum caledonicum; assembly: GCA_963971425.1. Classification (NCBI taxonomy): domain Eukaryota; kingdom Viridiplantae; phylum Streptophyta; class Bryopsida; order Pottiales; family Pottiaceae; genus Bryoerythrophyllum; species Bryoerythrophyllum caledonicum. The sequence goes on from OZ020515.1 coordinate 3,414,591, forward strand.
TTCCTTGTCGATTTCAAAGATTACCAATATATGCCCTACTCAAGTGTATTGACTTATTATTTATATACTCTCACGTAAAAGTGACATTTCCAGCCAAATTGCAAATATTAAACCTTTCTTGACACCTCATCATATGTCTCAGCAATTGACTTTTTCTTGGAAGTACCGTGGATGGAGTGCGGAAGAGTGGGAGCGTACTGTTTGGACAGATGAATCTATCTTTGAAATTAGAAAAAAATTCTAGACAAGCTCATGTTTGAAGAACTGCATATGAGTGCTACTGATCAAGTTATATAGTTCCTACTTTTAAAAGTGGATGGACTTCTTTAATGATTTGAAGGACATTTTCTGGAGGGCCAAAGTCAAAACTTGTCTTTATGTCTAAAAACCGACGTTCTGCTAAGAATTTGTAAAAGTGGTCTACAATGGCAAATTGGTTCATTTCATGGGTAAAGTTCCACAATGAGTGTTTATTGAAGATCGCAATAAAATATTTGAAGAATGGACAAACGCGCCTTTTTGAAAAGCTCAATTGGCCTACAAACTCTCCCAATCAAAATCTATTTGAGAACCATTGGAAGATTCTAAAAGATGTTGTGCAACATTGCAAGGCATGCCCTAGAAACTTAGATGCATTGGAGGCAGTTTTTGAAAGAGAGTGGAAGTCTGTCAGTGGTACAAAATTCGTTCGACTATGTCATTCTATGTCCTCTAGGTTACAAGGAGTGATTGACGCTAAGGGAGGACATACACGTTGGTAGATTTTGAATATCTTTTTTTGAATGCATCTTTTGGCCTTGAAGTTTTTCACACTTATTATATACATAGGAATGATCTTGTGCCAGTTATTTCATGGTGAAGTAACAAATTTTCAGCCTTAGGGAGGGTATCAAAGTTGGACCCCATTTGTTTCTCACGACTACACAAGTTTGTAGATTAGGATTTATTTTTTTTGGTGGATCTTTTGGACTTGAAAATTTTCACACATGTAATCAACATAGAGGTGGTCTCAGGTCAAAAATTCCATGGGCAAATAAATTTTTCTCAATCTTTGGGAGGATGTCAAAGTTGGCAATTGTGAAACTTTTGTCATAGCTACCCCATGTTGGTAGATTTTAAATATCTTTCTTGCATTTATCTCCTGGCCTTGAAATTTGATCTCCATGTTTTCAACAAAGATATTATCTTGTACCAAAAATTTCATGTAAACTACCAATTTTCATCCCTTAGGAGGGCGTCAAAGTTGGCAGCACAATGGACACTATCCTTGGAATTGCAAAACCGCCAATTTGAATGTCACCCCTCTTGCTCTCTAATACTATACCATCCAAGAAGAGAAGAAACTCTCTTTTGAAATTTGTAGTGGCCGCATACCAAAATGAATCAGAATCGTATGACTCTCATGTGCATATTAGTATCTTTCTTTCACTTCCATTCATGGTCACATTGTCACTTTTTAAAACTTTTTTTTGGCACACACGAGTTGCTATACCAACAACTTGCAGCAATCTCATCAAATGAGAAGATTTTACAACCAAGGATTGAACCCGCAACCTCATGTCTTTGGGTACTTCACACTATCACCAAAGTAGTTTAGGGTCATCTCGAACCGGTTGTTGCATTTTTTCACCTCACATCCATTAATCATGCAATTTTACATTAGTCTTTGCATGGACATATGTATTCCTCTTCCCATTTAGCAATTATGAGTTAGTAGAGGTTACACATGAACAAAGGTTATTAATTAGCATAGGCTTTAGTAGCAGAGGTTAGAGGCAATTATAACTTAGTTGATTATAACTTATAGGAGGGATGAATGAACGATTGGACATGTCTTCCATGGATGAATAAAACCACAATTTCATCCAATGTTGCATTCTTCACTACATGCACTTTATTACGTGCCATGCATGATAATTTTGGACTTAGTTTTGGGCGATGGTAGAAAAATATGTAGTGGAAACGGATCTCCACATAGTCTATTTCTACTATAATTTGGTTGTTCTTATCAAAATGTTGTATAAATCATGATAATTATCTTTTATGCATTTAGGTTTACTAGTAAAAATCATAATGAAAATTTGAAAGCCAACCTTTAACTCTAATTTTTACTATTTTCAAAACACAAAATTTGATTTATTTCTAGCAAATGCAAGTTTAGTACCTATTGCCATGGGATAGTGTTTTCTACTCATTTGAAAAGATACAGATGATTCTCATCCATCTAAGCATCTTCATAGTAAAATAGGTATGTGAAAAAAATGATTCAATGCATTTTATTGTGTTTTTCTGATTTGTATGGATTTTCTTAGGTTTTCCGTCTACAAAATCAAAATAACTTTAGTATCTTTGCAAAAAGAATGAACAAAATTTTACACATAGAAACTCTAGAGCTTTATTTTGGAAGAATATATTATTGATTAAACATGAGAGTGAAAATGAACAAAAAATTAGTCCTTGTGACCAATATGAATCCATGGCCATAGGTCCAACATTTACGGGTTAACCCTAGAATGACAGAGCCTATGACCTTGCCATCAATCCCATTTCCATTATACAATGTGCTCTATCTTTTCATTTAACACAAGTGGAAATTTATTTTTTAATTTATTTTTAGAGATGAGATCACATGTTTTGTTTATATTTCCAAAAAACACAAATTATTTAATGAAAATTAGAAGTTATTGTGATTTTTAAAAGAAAAAGTGAAAAAAAATTATATCAATTTCCACATATGCTAAACAATTATGAAAATTTTACCAAAAGGGTACATTCTAGCGCCAAAACTTGTGGGGTAAATGATACTTCCATGTTTAAATGAAAAAACTAAATCGGTCAACCATGGTTATAGGCCCAAAATTCAAATCGCAATAACTTATTCCATTTCACATTTTCTTTTAAATTTCAAATTGGAATAGAAACCGGACTTCATAAAATTCATTTCATTAGTTGGACTCAAAATCAAAAAACATGATTTTAATGAGTCAGAAGATTAGTGCTAGAGCTAAAAGTTTTCAAAATTCAATCCATCAAGATCCATGCCACAAACATTTTCTTCTTTAGATATAACACGGTTACCTCAATGAGGCAAGTTTCATCATTATTTAATACTTACACAATCAATGAATCCTCCACAAAAAGAATTGGATGAAAAATAATTGTTTACATCCATTATCCTCAAATGTCATCCGAGAAGCTTCTCGGGTGTTCTAGGGTTAGTGCACAGGGAGATTGAGCAATTAGTGTTAAGTTGGTGCATTGAATGGAAAAGCTATTAGTTGAAAATATTAGTTATAGGTTAAAATTTGAAATGTGAGATACTTGGGTCCTACTTAGATGATTATGTAAATTGTAAAAAATTTGGTGTCTTAGACCAATCGTTTGTAGAAAATATAGAAAAAGTATTGGTTATCTTGGAAGCTTTCATTGATTGTTTAAGATTCATGGTTTTATACTTTGAAGAGTATAGTAGAACATCTTTATAACAAGGCACAAAGAAAGAGATTTTAGTTTGTGTAGTGAGGTAAAATATTTGTAATTTTTCACCATCATAAATCAAACATACACTTAGTAACTTCAAACAAGGATCAATTTTGGTTTGTAGATGACTCACAAGTGACACAATATACAATGAAAGGAAAAAATTCATATGCTAGCATTATCTCAAACAAAAGTCTACTTTAAATTTAGGTCCCTTCACAACGTCTTCTACTTTATAGTGTTGACTAAGAAATTTAGAGAAATTGTAATGATTGAGTTCAAATTTGGCATTGGCCAGGATGTGGTAGAACTGCTTCTATTGTGAGAGTTAATATATCTTACTAGTACAAGCATCATGCCTTCTCAAAGGGTCATATACTTATTAAGTAGTTGTACCACATTCACTTCCATACCTTTTTTGGTGCCCTATTCTATTCACCTCTTTAGAGCATCCGTAGCGTTCCCTCCGAGAATTGACTTGGTGAACTAGTTTCACCGAGGCTGCTCAAACAAATTATTGTCGGGTTGGGCTTGACATCTCACCCATCCCAGAGTCAGGTCCCGCCTCGACTCACTATTCAGGGTTTTGAAAAAAGAAAGTGTCAGACCTTGAGCCCTCTCCACCTACCACCTCACAAATATGCATAATCTTTCTTGATGCATGAGCTAGAGTGGGCACGGTGAAATCGTGTTTTTGGCCGTGTGGCTAGGAATATCTGGAGGCTTGGGAATGTTTTTGTGGTGGCCGTGTTGCCTGTGCGGAGCTCAATGAATGTATCCACGCCGTGCCAAACGGTCTGGATGCTCTTAACAAGAACCATTTTTCAATTACAATTGGGGCAGTTGCACCTTTGGCAAATAGTGAAATTTTATTGAAGTAAAGAATAAGATAGAAGAAATGACATAAAATTTAAGAATTAATCCCTAAAGGACCAAGTGTTCCTGTGGAATACAATTCTTTTCACTTTGACTACGGTTACCTTTCAATCCGTACAATCAAAATTTACAAAAAAATTACCACATCATTTCATATAAGAATAGAAGAAGATCTTACAATTACATTTTCAAAAGGTTAGTCTTGGCAGTTTTTAATCAACGGAGTAGAAATTTCTCTAAAATGTTGTGGTCCTTTAGGAATTTTTTTACATTTGACTACTTAAATGCTTTTGGCTATAAGGAAAAAATATAGTTGTGTTCAAATATGTCAAGTTATGGTCTTTAAGCCCCAAAATTCCTTCACTATTGTATTTCATACAAAAAACGCTTCAAAGTTGTTCACTTCAGTGCAATTAATGAAAAAGAAAAAGAAGGTCACTATTTCTATCTCCAACTGTAAGATTTGATATTATACTTATAAAATCACATGCTCACAAGATTTCATAATCTTAAACCGTACGGATTGAAGGTTATATTTGTGTTTGAAGTCAAGAATTTTTTTCCTTCTTACCTGCATTTCAAGGACTAGCAGACTTTGACTTCAGGTCATATTGAATTTTTGCATTAAAAAAGTTTTAAATCTCATACCATTATGATTTGTGTGATGTAATTCTTTGAGTTCTTTGTTAATTAATTCTTAAAGGTATTGATTTGATGCATTCTATAAAGGCCCCACCAAAGATAATAAATTTCCCTTCTTCTCACATTTTTAACTTGATACTCTATTCTTCTAATAACAATTTTCTGAAATTTAGATACACCTTTTAACTAATCTTATGCATGACTTCAAGAAAAGAGACAACACAAAGGATACTTTGAAAATTGATTATTTTTTATGGTAATGTAAAACAATAAGTATTTTGGAAGTTTTTCAAGGAATTTTTAAAGTATGTAATCAACATTTGAATGTGAGAAATAAGACTCCAGTTATTTCTTAACAATATCAAAGCTACATCAAGTCTGGCCTTCATGATTTTCACATTTTATTGAAGCAACTAAACCTGCATAAAGAAATTTTCTTCAATGTCAAAGTAACATATTCTTGTTCTTATTATTCGAAAAATAGAAAACACTTGATTCATTAAATTTAGTAATAAAATATATACTCTATCTTTATATCTTTAGTATTTGTCCAAGTTTTACATATTTTTCATATAAGTGTAATTTCATATGATATGTATAAAGTTTATTTCGCATATTAAAATCATATCAAAAGAGAACAACGCTATCTTGTGAGCTGTGAACAATGGACGATGATCAATGAATAAAAACAAAATAGGAAAGAATAATGGTTTTGTATTTTTCTTCATGAAGTATGAAAGTGTTGGCTATCACTAAACCATCAACCTTGAAATTTAAACCCTTAATCTTAAATCTAAATCCTTAAATTGATTGCTTTATGCTCACCACTCACCATTAACCGCTCACAAGATAACATTCCTTTATAAAAACAATATGGTATTTATTTGAAAATAATATTTTCATATATTATACTTCTAGGAATGTACCAACCAATGTCATATTGTTGTTTGAAACCTTTGCCATTATTTCAACACCTCTTCTTTTTCTCTAGTTCTTTATATGGTTCAATGTGAAAAGTTCCCTTCTCTACATATAAATGTAATGGAAGATAAAATAGGATCTTATAATAATGTAAAACATTTAATTTATCATAATCATGATATATTAAACTAAATTTTTCACTTGAATTGATTAGATTTGTTAGATATAAACAATAATTGGATGATTTTTATATGCAAATAATATTGTTCCTTGACCAAGTATTCAAGGTTGTTCTTCTCAACCAACTCTCTGATTTCATTCAAGACATTTATATCTAATTAGATTTATATCTAATTATGTTTTAAATTTTTGTGAATAAAGGTTAAATATTTATTACATTTTAAAGTGATCTTTTTGTCACCATAAATAAATGACACTTGCGGTGCCAAGGCAAACCCAATTTTATTGTATAATTGAATTTTAAAATATAAATCACCATTATTTATAATTTTTACAACTTACTTTGCTTATCATTTTGTTCATTTTTGTATTCATTACATTAGTTTTGAAATCAAGGTCATTTTTAATTCTTTAATCATAATTTGATTTAATATTGTAATTAAAGATTATACATTTATGTGTTGTTTAAAACTTGCTTATACCACTTGGATATTTGGAAGTACATATGGATTAACTAAACCAAACCCAATCTAAGTGCAAATCTCCATATTATTACACACACTAACATAGTGAAGGACAATACAAATAGAAATATAAAAAAATACCACTGTTATTTTATGGAAGATCAATTCAATTGATATTCCATTCTAATGGTGTGTCGCTTCAATATCTTGATTAAATTGGTAGCATTTTATTCATTGAAAATCAATAATGCTATAAAGAAGCTTGCCTTAATTTGCAAAAGCTCCTCCCTAATCATTCAACACAATGTTTTCTTAAGAATCTTTGTACGGACATGACGCACGACGCCGTCTTGTTCAGATGCAGGGTTACCAATCCGACGTCATTGGGGGTCTGAGAACGTCCTAGGACGAGGACGTGCTGACGTCACGTCGGACGCACCGTCCGGGGGGGGGTAAAATGCATTTACGGAAGGCCCTGGTAAGTTTTCTGGACCGTCGGATTCAACGAAGTGCCACGGGGCCAGATCGCAACCGTCAAATTGCGCTAGGCCGTCCGATCGGTCGCTGCCGTCGGGGCTATCGGACGGCACCTCGGCCGTCCGCCTGATCAGACGGCCGATCGGCGGACGGCCCACCGGCCGGTCGGATGGCCACCATAATGCAAGCCTAGTGGAAACATTAATTTTGTCCCACTTGGATTCCTAAAGAAAAAGCAATGCTCTTCTAATCACACATACTTTGACTCCGCGCAACTCCAAACATTTTGCTAGAAGCTTCCATCGATTTTAAGAGTCTTTGTATTACTAGATCGTACCTAGGTTTCTTAAAAACGTCAATAAATATTTCATGCCTTCAATGAAAGATTTAATTTTCAAGCAAAGTCAAAAATGTTCACACATTTTTGGGTAGTGTAAAGAGAACCACTAATAATTTTGGACATTTTTACATCTTTGGGTTTAGATTTTTGTAAGGTTTAAAATGGGTCAACTCACAAAACACCAAGACTCACACATATTCTCCTTTTGATTCTAAACTCATTTCTCAGATGGTCTAGCGTCTGTTGTATTTTAATTTAACTCTAATTTCTATACAAAAACTCTATTCCATCAACAAAACTTAAGTTTTAACCCAAACTCTTAAGAATTTAAGGTTGTTATGCATCCCTCGAAAGGAACAAAGTATTCATTAAACCCAAGGACTAAGTGCCTAGAAGGAACATTATTCCTTTATCAATTGTGCATGTGTTCAACTGTGAAGACTCTTAATCCATGCCTAGATAGACCGATGGAAGATTCCATTGAATTTCAATACAAATCATTAATTATGTTCTTCTTAGAAATCAAAACAAAATGCGATTAATCCACCTTGAGGAATTGAGTGTAATGGAAATTGTAAACTCATTTGTCTTTACATTTGTCATAAAACACAAATGCGATTAATCTACCTTAAGGAGTCTCTCCTTTCTAGGTTAGACTTAATTCAACTTATTAACATGCACATAACACTCTTAACATGCTATGCATCAAGGAATGCATCTCTCTTGATGATTTTTTTATCATTAGTATTAAAAATTGCTCTTACTCTTATGCATTTTTAATTTTCAACACTCAAACTTAAATCTTTATAAAGTGGCAAGTGCCCATGCATTCCTGGAAGTATTGCATTAGGTCACTGATTACACATTAACACACACACATGAATATCTCATTCATGAAATTACTCCTTAAACATCTACAATGCCACTTAAAGCTTCAATCAAATCATACTCTTACTTGCACCCAAGTTTTACATTAATTTAATTCAATCTCACTCACATCTCATCACAATGTTTATAATTAATCTTCATACACACAAAATTGTATTAGTTAGACAAATTAGAGTATTTCTCTAATTTATAATGAAGTACTAATATTCAATGTATTACAAATGACTCAACTCACAAAATCAAGACAATAATTACACAATGAATAATCACATATATCAATCATAAATCCAATACATATAGCAACAATTACTCTTACAAATTCAAGAGTTTCACAAAAAAACTAGCTTCCAAAGGTCTGACACACTCCAATCTTTAACATGGTAGTGGTGGAATTATTGTCTTTCCAATGCTATGTATAATCTAAATTTTAGGGAAGACACCTCTTGAAAAGAGGTGTGTATTATAAGTACTTTAACTTCTACAACCGTTCATTAAATGGATGCACCTCTTCAAATCTTAACTAACTTTTAATGAATTCTTGGCTTAATATGTATTTTAGCTATTTTAACCAATTGATATGAACTTTTAACTCTAATTACTAATTTTTGAATATATACACAACCCTTATTACACTTAAAATTTTGAAAAGAGCTATTTTTAATGGTTCGGCTCTACGGTTTTATTTTACTATATGATGCGTTATATGTCATCCTTTTTACTGTTGGAATTCTCAGTTTATGGCAAATTAGGTACACCACAAAAATAAATAAATAAATATATCATAATAGTATTTGAACCCCAATCCCTTCCACAATGTTTTTGAATATTTTGCACCCTTCATATTTCACTTTGATTTTTCTTGCAAGGTACTAACATAGCATATCAAATTTTTGCACAAAATTTGATTCTAATCTAAAGCATGAAATTTACATCATAAGAATTCAAAAGGAGATGATCCTTAAAATACATGGAAGTAAAAAGAACCTTGTTTTTTGCTTCAAAATATATAATCTCTCAATCCATACCATCAACTTTCATGAAATTTTGAAAGCATGTTATTCTAAATGTGAGGGTTAAAGTAGAGCTTCAAGCTTTTTTTCCCCTCATTTCTTTTTGCACAAAGTAAATGTACATTCTAAAGTAAACGTGCATTTTAATGACAAATACTCAGAATTTTAGGGGTTCACCTAGCAAAAAAAACTTAATGATAATGTATCGATAAGAAAGTTTTTCCAACTTATATGAGATGGTGTGGTCAAAATTTTGTGAAATTTAACCACTTGAATTGAAAGATGATTGCAGTGAAGGTAAACATAATAAACCTTGTAAAGTACACTTAGGCCTGCGGGGGTTAAACTTATATGATGCAAGAGTAAGATGAGTTTAGATTCTTGTTACAGATGTTGCCGATAGTTTTTCCAACGATAACTATTATTGTGGTCTTTCTGAGGAAAACAATAAAAATAATTATTCTAAATAATCATTGTTTTTTCTTTGAACGCATAATCTATTCAAATCAATAGTAGTAGCATAATAGGTGCAAGAGTGATATTCCATACTACATGTTTATCGATATGCAATTCAAGCATGAATATATACAAATTTTGATGGTGGTTGGTTCTCGAAATATATCTTGCTTAATATGTAAATTTTGGAATACATGCCACTGCCATACCTAACTATGGAAGATCTAGCCATTACCTTTTGCCACTACGACTATACCCGTACCTTTTAATAAAATGCGGCACTATTAATTCTATTATGGCATTCTAAGAATAAAAAAGTGGTCCACATGCAATGATTTAAGCTTATGAGCTCAACTTTGTAGTCTATTTCTAAGTTTTGAGATCTCTATAATAAGTGCTTTTGAGGGTTTTCACGCTCTTATTTATGACATGTTCATTCTAAGATGGTATGACAAGAGTCCATTGGATAACTAATGGATGCGTTAAATGCGGATGAACTCTTCCAATGGAGTACTTCATCCATTTAGAAGTCATTGGTTCTTTGACGGATTCTCAGATGCCATACCATTTCGAAATTGACAATATAAATTATAATGTCATGAGCATTGTGTATTAGAAATATGGACTTTCATATGATCAAAGAAGTCAGATTCTACCGGTCCAACACTTCATCTTTTAACTTCTACGCTCCTTTTTTTGATTCTAAGTGTGTTTAGAAAGTTCAACCTTGGTTCAAACCCCTAACTTCCAATTCTATTTGGAACACAAATATTGCCACCCCAAAATCGTGTAGAGTTTGGGAATATTTTAAGACATTGCTAAGGTAATTACATTGTTTGTAGAACATTATGGTGTCGTAGTACGCGTTGGCAAGTATTCACATCTTAACACAAAGATACCCTTAAGGTAATCGTTCCCACAGAGAGTCACCGAGAACTACAACGGCTAACAACAAACCATGATCTGTACAATGTCAAATACACAATAGATACATCAAAAGAAAGGAGAGAAGGGTTTAGATCACAAGGTGCGGGCGTTATTTACACCAACGGCCCCACCCAAGTGCTTTACATGGCCTGGATCGTACATGGCTCGGATAGTACATGGCTCGGATTCTACATGGCCCGGATCGTATATGGCCCGGATTGTACATGGCTCGGATCCTACACGGCCCGGATCCAACATGGACTTTACAACTAGGTACATTATAGACATCCAAGATACTTGCGTATCCGGAGAGTGTTTTATTACCATGAACGACAGGTTCACGGACTTAAACAGATTTTAGTAAACGACACTTCTTCCTCACAGTTTCTTCAATCACTCCTACTCGCTAACTTGGGATGGTTGTGGTGTCACTAGGTTTCCCTCCGTAAGAGAGGATAAGGATTGGCCTTAAAGACTAACACTACCCTTGTGGCAAGTACAGGGTTTACCTACCATCCAAGCTGTTAGACCTTCCTTCACCTCAGAATTAGCTAAAAGAATAGTACGTAGTGGGCTCGCCTAGCTATTAGTCCCGGGGATACCCGATTCCTACTCCTTTTCTTCAGGGAACAAAGTCCTCCTCCTATTACTTCAATGATCACCTTGCAAAGGGGTTAGTTGGATCTCCTTTCTTCTCTCAAGATAATCCGAGCTGTTAGAGTCGGTCTGGACTTACTGCCCTTGGGTCAAGCCAGTCTACTCCGTCCTCAACACGAAGGGTTGATGGTGTGTAATGCTCCTATGGATCAACCTATCCGAGCAAAGGTTGATGCATCCGGGATCCAGAGTACATCTTCACAATCGATGACATCCTGCCGTTGACCGGTCACACAAGACATATCAAGACTCCTTCCGCACCCGTCACTCCCCCCTCGTCCTCCCCTAACCACTTATAATCTCACATGTTATTTCCATCCACCCGGACTAACTCTACTTAATGGAACAAGGAAACAATCACAAGGGGTCAGAGTTAGAGTCACGCCCAAACTAACAATCTAACCATCTCACCTGTTATTCCCATCCACCCGGACTAACTCTACTTGATGGAACAAGGAAACAATGACTCGACGGTTAGTATGGACTTGAGGAGTGGACTACTTGAGATGGTACTCACAGTCATATAAAATCCGAGCTCTCCAACCGTCAAAGATTTTCTGAGAATGTAGGTTTAGAATTAAACTGAAAGCAAGTACACACATCAAGCAGTGAAGAGAGAGGCCACGAGACTCCTCTCTTATACTGCAAACGACTCACACAAGAGTCCAAACTCAAACGATACCTTCTAACTAAAAACGGTGACATTAACTACTATTGGCGGTGGTGCTGCCAGTCCACACGACGTGCACCGATAGAGGTCACTTATTATACAAAATCCAAGGCAAAACCAAGTCAAAACCAAAGTCAACCAGGGGCCAAATCCCGGACTGAACAGTGACCTACAAACCAAGATCCTGGCCTACTTCCGGGCCAGCTTCTCGAGTCTCTTCCGCTCCTCCCTCCTCTTGCACTTCTTGGAACTCCGGCTTGAAGTCGGGGTGGGCGCGGCAGCTGCAAGTGCCACCAATGGCGCAAACATATAGGTGGAAGGCGTGGGTTGGGCAGTCGTTGCCCTCAGCAAAGTCTTCCTTGAAGGCAAGGAGGAATCCGGGCCATCCGGGGTGAGTGACATCGCAGTCATGCCCGGATGAGGCCCGGATCGTATCAGAGGGACCGATACCTAACTCGGGGTGCCCATGATGACATCCTGGCCGGATATCTGTCATGGAGTGTACAAGTAAGACGAACTCTCACTTGTGGTCTTCCCAAGGTGAAGCCCGCTCTGCAAAGGGGCCACAATCGGTGTAGTGTATGGGGGGTCACTAAGTGGCACCTGGCAAGGATGCACGCAGAGTGGGGGCTCCATCGCAACGTCCGGACGTTCCTTCCAACCGCTCTACATCGGTGTGGTGACCTCCGAAGGGAATGGTCCTCACGGGACCCTCGAACTCGCGAATTGAGGGGGCAGATTTGGGCTGTCAAGGTCCACCGCTTCCTTCTCCTTCCGTAGGCCGTGATCACCAAGGCGACGCTCCTCCGGGTTGGTCTCCAAACCCGAGTCCCCATGCTTGTCGGAATTGTCAGAGTCTTCCACAAACTTGGATAGAATGTGAGTGAGATTGCTCACCAATAACCTCATGTAGGCATAAGCCGCTTCACGGTTTGCTCCATCACGAAGGCAATCACCCACTTGCTGGAAATGTGGTCATCCCTCTCCAATCGAGCATCGAACATCTTGGCCTTTAGTACCACATCTGTTGGAAAACGTAATGCTTCGTCTACTTGCTATAATGCTGCCGCCGAGGCATTGGCTTGGAGAAGAGCCGCCTTGCAACTTCTCTCTGCCTCCAACGCTCGACTCTTTACCTTTGTCACCTCGAGTGTGAGTCGGTTGACCTTCTGCTCCATGAGGCGGAGATCACCAGCTCCTCTGACCTTCTCCTTGATCGCAACGATCAATCCTTCACGCGGAGGGTTACCCACCAAGCTGCTTGCTTGACCCAAAGTCACGTCCGCGTCTTCCACATACACGCGTATGGCCTCTAGTAGCTCCGAGGCCGGATAAGCCTTGCCTCCGACTTGCGCCGGTCCAGTGGCTGCGGCGCGGATGGCTACGCGGGTGCGGGTGGAGGGGGCTCCTCCATGTCTCTGTCTCTGGCGCTTGGGAGGTGGTACAACCTCCTCTCCTAACTGTGATGAGCTCCTCCCTCCCTCAGACCCCGATTCGGGTTCTGACTCTGTCCCTTTGAACTTCTTCATCATCAGTTGCGTTCCATATGCCATGTTCTCCTCCGGAGTAGTCTCCTTGAAATGGTGATATAGGTGGATAAAAAACGGGCAGAGGGGTGCACGCTTGACATTGTGAATGCTCCTGGTCAACCTAATCACCACATCCTTTATAATGATGGCCCAATTTACCACTCTCTTGCCAAGGTAGGAGCCATACACAGTGTTAGCGAGAGTAACCATCACTCGGGTAGATTTATCGGGGTGTAAGATTGGTAAAAGGAATGCGAAGACCCGTCTGGCGCGGGGTCCGCGCAATCTTGTACCGCATAACCATTCTTGGCGTCCTTGTTACCTAACCTCCCCTTTGCATACTCCTCTTTCTTCGTACTTGTCCATCCCGCCCCTTGTCGCGGAAATCCATACACCTCTTGCCACCTTCCCATGGTCCACCGATCCGGACAAGCCCGAGTGCTATCTCCCTCCGGTTCAGGTAAAGGATCTTGCCTCATCTCCTGCACGGTTGATTCCACCTAAAAACTCCAACAGAACTTCATCAGAGAAAGACATCCCATGCAAAGAAGATCCTCTTTAAGCTCGGTGAGCTCCAGAGAATCCTTGGGAATGACTGGGCAAATATCCTTCTTCCCCGAGGATACCAGATTGGAGGCCATTCGATTTGAGGTCTTGAGGCGTGAAAACATGGTTGAAGCTTGCTCTTCTTGTCCAACTGCTGTTGCCTCCTCACAGGTGTGGCTCCCAAATGGGCTGGCCCGGATCCTTACGTGTTGGAGCTCTCCTTCCTTCAGGGTTGCTGCAGCTTTCCTTCCTTCGGGACTGGCCTGGATTTCTCTGTTCTTCGTGTTATCGAAGGGTGTAAGCGGACGTACCTCTCCTCGAGCTGGTGCCTCCTCGCTCTTGTATGCTAGCCCGGAGCTCCCTCGGTGTTGGTGCTCACTCGCTGGCCCAGCGCCTCGTGCTGCTCTTCTCTTGTATGTTGGCCCGGAGCTCCCTCGGTGTCGGTGCTCACTCGTTGGCCCGGAGCCTTGTGCTCTTCTTCTCCTGTATGTTGGCCCAAAGCCTCCTCGGTGTCGGTGCTCCTCGCTCTTGTATGTTGGCCCGGAGCTCCCTCGGTGTCGGTGCTCACTCGTTGGCCTGGAGTTCTCCCTCGTCCTACTGTTGATGAACTCCATCGTCCTGCTGTTGATGAGCTCCCTCGTCGAGGTCGTCTTTATGCCTGGTGGCCCGCACCTTGGGGAACCTTCCTGGTCCCTTCTTGTCCCGCTTCTTCTCACCTTTCGAGCCAGATTCGGGTGGTGTCCATCTTCCGGGCCAGATTTGGTCTCCTTTCTTCTTCCGGGCCAGATTCGGTCTTCTTCTTTCTTCCGGGCCAGATTCAGGCTCGTGCGGGTTGGCTCGGATGATGGCATTCCCTGCCTCTTGGTCTTCATGCGGGTTTGGGGCCCGAGGACTGCTTTTAGGTTAGAGTCTAAGTCATAGCTCTAGGTCCCTTCTTGCCACTATTAAGGCTTTTATAAAAGTCCTGTATTCCTCCTATCCTAATCTTACCTAAAGATTAATCCCGGGTGGAGATAACCTTCTAGCCTAGCTATCTTGCCTAATTTTAATACCTATATCTACCTAACTAAAAAAAACGAAAAATTCGTGGTACGACATATGGACATTATGATTTTGGAAAGTATCATTTAACACTTGCACCTCTCTCCAAGTTCCAAATTTACTACATACATCCTTGCCAAAATAATGACTCCTTTCAAATTCTATGTTGGAAACATTGGAATATATAAAACTTTCTCATTCCACACATCCACTTATACTTAAAAATAAGCAATCAAGTTTATTTAGAAACAAGTAACATAAAATGTATACTTTTTATTTACATTAACATGGCCGTAATGTGGAAAAAAACATCCACTAGGAGATCTTAAAAATGACCTAGATCAATCGACTCAAGGCCAGTCGGTCGGCACTTGGTGGTCGACCGCCATGCCGTCCGCCCCTGGAGCTTGGCGGACGGCCACCAAGCCACCAAGCCTCAAATTTCAGCAACTCCCTTCCCTCTCCTCCACTTCTCTCCACTCTTTGGCAACACGGAAGCGGTTTGGAACATTACTTTTTTGGGTAGATAGACATTGCATGTGCACTCTAAATTAGGAGAAAGAGTCACGTGCATTATTAGTCAGAGGAATGTCTCAAAGATATTATGTGAATACATATGAATATTTCATTTCAAATATCCTATACACTTGGAAACATATGAAGAATAGAACTTGTGAATAGTGGTTTCACTTAAAATAGACTATACAAGAAATCTAGATTCATTTTTCTCCTTTACTAAGCACAAGCCTATTGGAATGGCCGTCCGCCCCACCATACGTCTCTGGCATTTGGGCACTTCCCTCCGTTGTCCGCCTCTCCAACTGCCATTTATCACTACACGAGGGTTCGCCCTGCGAACTCTATGGCCGACCGCCGCTCGGTCGACTCTTGGCCGTCCGACCCACCGATCGCCTGGCCGTCCGCCCGGCGGTCGGCCTTAGGCGTCCGCCGGAGCGGCTAACTGCCTCGCCATCCGCACGGGATTTTTGGCCATAACTCCCTCATTTAGGGGATTTTTTGAACGTGTAACATACCATTCAAAGCGCCTTGAAAATGCGCTTCTAACAATATGAAGCGCGCAGCGGACGCCTAAGGGCCGTCCACACGGCGGTCGGCCCTCACCCGACCGCACGGTTGACTGCCTAACTGTCCGCACGGGATTTTTGGCCATAACTCCCTCATTTTTGGGAGTTTTTGAACGTGTAATATACCATTCAAAGCGTCTTGAAAGTGCGCTTCCAACAGTACAAAGCGTGCAGTGGACGCCCAAGGGCCGTCCGCGCGGTTGACTGCCTAGCCGCCCGCACAAGTTTTTTGGCCATAACTCCCTCAGTTTTGAGAGTTTTTGAGCGTGTAATATACCGTTGAAAGCGTCTTGAAAATGCGCTTTCAACAGTATATAGTGCGCGGCGGACGCCCAAGGGCCGTTGGCTGGGCGGACGGCCAAGCGCCGACCACCATTCGGACAGCCGGGCGGATGGCTGCCGGACGGCCAACCCCTGACTACCATTTGGACGGCCGGGCGTACGGCCAATTGTCGACCGCCATTCGGATAGCCGGGCGTAGGGCAAACTATCGACCGCCATTCGGACGGCTGAGCGCCGACTGCAATTCAGACGGTCTGGTGGTCGGCATCGAGCGGTCGCGGCTGGCGGACGGCGGGGCGGGCGGCACTGACCAACCACTGGGCGGTCGCTACGTGCGGACGGAGGGTGGTCGCATTTGACGGTAGAGCTGTCAGCCGGGGCTGCGGACGGCTATTTACCCCCGGGTAAACTGACGAAACTCGTTATGTCACCGGACGTCCAGATAGGCTCGAGGACGTCCTCTGTCCGGACGTCGAGCGTCTTGACAACCCTATTCAGATGTCATTATCACTTATGAATCCATTATGCATAGCAATAGTAAAGTATGAACAACTGCAAATAAATTACAAATCTCCAGTGAGCACTTACTCAAGCACTGTATTGAGCATTGTGAGATATTCTTTGACAAGTGTCATCTGCATGATAAAAGCAATTGCATATATGAAGAATGTTTTGGACTTTTGGGCTGCACAATAAAAGTAATCGCATATGTCACTCACCTGTATGTATGGAGTTTTCTGCTTGAACTTTTGCAATGGCGTCAATGACATTGCAGTGGAGGGCTCAGCTGCTTCGCACGTCACAATTTTGTTTTTAGTGACGTTATTAGGTGAGCATTCTTGCATGGAACGCATGTACGTTAAACAATCACGCAAAATTTTCTCTAAAGCAATCATGATTATTTCCAGCAAAGATAAGTCATCTTCAAGTGCATAATTGTAGTCCACCTTGACCTTCTCTTCAAGTTCCTTGTTAGCTAGTTGACCAGATAGTCTTTCTTCTCTAGCTTCAAGCTTTGACACATCGGACATTAACATGAATAAACGTTCATTGCAGTTTATAAAATATCTTTTGAAAATATCAGATTATGTATACTATCAAAACTAGAAAAACACCAAAATTGGTGTGGATGTCGGAAAAAAAGAGTCATGTGATTGGTATGGACTTCCCGGCCTACAAGAGTTTATTACCAAATATAACTATATACATTTATAGTGATGAGTGTAATCATATGTACGATATATCTTGACAATGATGAATCTTGACAATGATATTAAAACCAAGTAAAAGCAATTAAATGAATGAGTTACGATTCAAATTGACAACAAAGATATAATATATTACATGTGAACACATAAGAGGCAATTCAACAAGAATTCAATGTGTTTATCATGCAATTTAAATAATTACATTATAACAAATTATAGTGTCATTTCACTTATTTTTTAATAACTATAATGATATTAAATCAATTAAATTATTTACAATATAATTTGATATAACAATATAAATATCTTCTATCTCTTACCACTAGCTAAAATTCTATACAACCACAAGACTCAACTTGTATAAATATTTTATTTTTTTGAAATTTTTCACACTACATGAAAACTTATAAAAAAAACCTATGGAATTTATTGTTAACACAATCTTATGTACCTCATGTTATTTGAAAATGACATATGGATCATGTGAAATAAAAAAAGTTCACCCTATTTAATGGGGTAATAAATTCATATATTTAAAAAAATATTTTATTGTATATATTTTAAATTTTTACTTTAGAAAAATATGAGTATGCATTTCTATTTGGGTCCAACACACTTTAAATTTGTCTAATTCAAATAGTAATAACTCAAAATAATAAAATATTCAACTCAAAAATTGAATCACGATGTTGAAGCGACACACCATTAGAATTGAATTTCCAAAAAATAATAGTGATATTTTTTTTGTACTTCCACTTGTATTGTCCTTCACTATTTTGGTTTGTGTAATAATACGGAGATTTGCACTTAGATTGGGTTTGGTTTTATTAATCCTTATGTACTTCCAAATATCCAATTGATATAAGCAAGTTTTAAACAACACATAAATGTATGATGTATAATTACAATATTAAAATCAGATTAAGGTTAAAGAATAAAAATGACATTGAAATAAAGTTTATCATAGTATCGCAACAATCATGAAGCTACAAAATGCTTGTATACATAGATTTTATGGCATGATTTAAAATGTTTTTTTTTTTGTAAAACATAGTTTGTAGCCTTCACCTAGGTTTAGGGTAGGCTTTAGGGTTTAGGGTAGGATTTAGAATTTAGGGTTTAGAGTATTAGGGGAGGGAGGGGGATCCCAAAGGAGGGATTAGGGATATTGGTGGATGGAGAGGTTTAGAGGGAGAGCAAGGTTTGTCTCGGGGAGGGGTAGGGGAGAAATCGGGTGGGCAAAAGAAGAATTTGGGTTGGGGGTTGAAAGAGAAATCGAGGACCTTGTAGGAGAATTAGGAGGGGCTGGGGGAAGATTGGTCTCGTCATTCAAAGGAGATATACCTCTAGCGGACGAGAATTGTGACGAAGATATTAGTATCATCGATATGAGTATTCCAAATTATGAGGATTCTAATGATATTGTGGACAAGGAATGTGCTGAGGATGGAATGCATGAACGGAAAATTCCACTAGATTTTGGATATATTTTGCAACAAAATATTGATGGAGATAGAGTGAACATTCTAATTTTGTATGATGACAGTGATGATATTCACGAGAATTTGAGTGAGGACAATGTTATAGTTCCAAGCGAAGTGCATGAAGAAAACATAAAACATCTATATCGAGAGTCAACATCGAATGATTATTTTTCAACCTATTTTTCTATGCCAATGGATTTTGATGGTGTTTTGAGGCCTATAGCAGCATGGCGTTTCTTCCTATCATTCATGCAATTGTTTCATTTATTTTGGCCCGAGGTTTTGTTGCGCAAAATAACTATTGAAACAAACCGTTTAGCTTGAAGTATAAATTCTTCCGGGAGATGTATTGGCGGACGCAATTAGGAAGACATTGACATCCCTTATTTGAAAGTGTTTTTGGCCATATGTTTGTATATGGGTATGAAAAAACAACTGAATATGTGAAGTTATTGGTATCAGAAAGATTCGATTTTTCATGGTTCCACTATATCAAATTTTATGACAAGAACCCGGTTTTTATCTATTATGAGTTGTTTACATGTTACCGATGTAATCACATATGTGAGAAGTAGGGAGCTTCTTGGATATGACAAGTTAGGGCAAGTTCGATGGCTCGTAACTTCTATGAAGGATAATTATAAAAGAGTTTGGAATTTTGGAAAATTTTGCACGGTGGATGAAATGATGGTTAGGTATTAGGGTACATGTTGTCCATTGCGTCAATATATGCGACAAAATCCGCAAAAGTGGGGCACCAAAGTATCGTGTTTAGCATGTTTGGTTACAAAGTTTGTGTGGAATTTTGAGGTATACTGCGGAAAAACATCCATTGCGGTCAATCTTCCGCAAACTTCACAAGGAGAGCCACAACTAGCTCACATAGTGGTTTTAAATATGGTTCAAGACATAGGATAAAGAGGCCGTGTTTTGGTGATGGATAATTATTTTACAAATATTGGGTTATTTTTGAGTTTATTAGAATGTGGTATTTATGCGACGGGTACAATTCGATCTAATAGAGTTGACATTCCTAGTATCTGTAAAAACACTAAAATCTTTGTAAGAGAGCGGCAAGGTATTTTTGCATGGAAAATACATACATCACGGAAAATTGCATGCATCATATGGAAAGACAAGAAATCAGTTATTTTACTTTCCACGCATGCATTATGTCGAGTAACTCCCGGTTTACCAGAAGTTATAGTTCCTCGACGAAACGGAGCCGTTCGTGAAAACATCACCACATCACCAATTGATTTAGAATATATTACACATATGAGAGGTATAGACGTCGTTGATCAACTCAGGGCGTCATACACTACTCAAGATCGGACGCATAAGTGGTGGCATATGATCTTTTTTTCTTGTTAGATATGACATCCATAAATATGTATGTTATCTATGTAGAAAAATGCAAATTTTGCTCCCCACCTAGAGATCCACTGACACATTTACAGTTTATGGAGAAAATGTGTAAGGCATTGACCAAGAATTGACAACGTAGAGACGTGCAAGAAGTACTTCCAATTTGCGATCGAGGATCCGTATGTTATCCGGCAACATCACAAAATTCTCCTGGACTATGTGTTATTTGCAAAGTACGGGGTTGTATTTATTGTCCAACATGTAGAAATAGATTCATGTGTTTCAAGTAGGGATGTTTCCAAATATGGCACGAGCGCCTCAACAGTAGATAGA
This sequence comes from Bryoerythrophyllum caledonicum, assembly GCA_963971425.1. Taxonomy (NCBI): domain Eukaryota; kingdom Viridiplantae; phylum Streptophyta; class Bryopsida; order Pottiales; family Pottiaceae; genus Bryoerythrophyllum; species Bryoerythrophyllum caledonicum. The sequence goes on from OZ020515.1 coordinate 3,435,455, forward strand.
CAAATACCTAGTATGATGGTTCATAGTATATGGCAATTTATGTGTTTTTAGGTACATAAATAAAGTATGTTTATTGTTCATTTACTTTCCATGTCTAACAAATATGAATTTATCTATATCTAACAATCGTCTATGTCTAACAAATATATATGTCTAATATATATGTTTCATCCATATCAGTCATTTATATAACATATTGTTAATTTGTATTCGTAATTCTCATATTTCAATTTGTAGCAAAATTGTTCTTAGCATTTATGAAATGAACTTGGTTTTTTTAAGTGGTTTTTAGATTTTATTTTTCACTAAATACTTTATCTTTTAACATAAGTGATTTTAGATAATCAAATATAATTTGCCACATTTTATAAACAAATAGTTCAAATTCTAATATATAAAAAATCAATAGGGGAATAAGAAGTCACATAGAAGAGTAGAGAAATGTGGTTTTCATGGTATTTACAAAATGGGACACCAAACATCGGATATAGTGTGGAATAGAGTAGTTTGAGTTTCTACACTAGATGAATATTTACATTCAATTAGCGACAACCTCACACTTGCTTGAAAATGAATACTCAGCTCAAATTAGGGTTATGTACTTAGGCAATTAACATTTGTAAATATATTTCATTTAGATTAAAAAACATATCATATCACTAACTTAACCCCTATAGGCCCAAGTGTACCCACAGGATTAAAAAATATGCACTTTCATTGCAATTATGTTGTAATCCGTATGATCAAAACTCATGAAATTTAGTCCACATCATCTTATATAAGTCTAGAAGAAGATCCTACAGTTACATTTTCAATAAGTTCATCTTTGCAAATCAATCAATGAAGTAGAGATTGATCTAAAATGGCTAGGGCCTTTAGAGGTTATTTCATGTACGTTCTCTTTTCACATTTAGATTATTTGAGTGTGATGCAATTAGGAATTAAAAAATAATTCGAAGTATAAATTATTACAAGGTAGTAGAATATGCTTCTAATCACCTATTAGAATATCTGGAACGCATTTTTCATATTTTCTATTTTTGAATCAACCTTGCATCTAAAGTATCAAAGGAGTGTTGCAAAGAATACATACATTCAAGCATAATTATCGTTAGAAATTCTCATATGTATATAAGTTTTACTTATAGGTGAAACTGTGGGTTTCTAGGTATTATGGACATATTCATCAAGAATGATTATTTTTCAAATTTGGAAAAACTTATAGTGTCTACCCTCAAGTTGTTCCATACTACTAATCCTTTGTCTTATGGGCATGATTAGTGGTGGACTGAATAGAGACTTTATGTACGTCGGCCTCCTTCAAAATCCGGAGTTTTTCTTCCTTTTATGAGATTTTATATTTCTAAAGGACACTTCAACAATTCACAAAAGTGAATCAGATAATCAAATGTACTGTGAACAAAGTTAAAATGCAAAATAAACATAGAGGAAAATTTAAAAAGGGAATTGAAATTATGTGGGAATTTTAAAAAATGTGTGAAAAATAAATCTATCATGAATTTATTATGATAAAATAGTAATATGTTTAATTTTCAATAAAAAAATAGTACACCATTTATTACGGTAATTTAGTAATACCGTATGGTGTGGTCGCTTTCAACACCTGCATGTCAATTTTTTTTGATGCACGTGTTTTGAATAGAATGGGTATTACATGGTATCAAGAAACATTGGACGGATATCACCTAGATTTTGTATGAGTGTCACTGTGGTATTACAGGGGTATCACCTAGCGAAGTCCTTTGAAATTTCTAAAATTTTGTACAACTTCCCATTTTGAATCAATGATGTATGAAAGCGACCACAAAGTAGGGTAATAAATTATATTTAAAAATGTGGAAAAAAATCAAACAAAAAATAACCCAATAAACATGAATACAAGAAATGAGAATGGAAAAGAACAAAAAAAATATATAAAAAAACAATAATGTAAAAGATGTAAAAATCCCTTATCGCCCTCTCAACTGGATGAAAAAAGAAAGAATAGAAAAGATAATGCAAAAAATCCACCCGCCACCCGCTGTCGATGTCCCTCCTAGAGAAAAAAAAAAAAAAAACTATGAGAATTGCCGCCAGCAAGGCAACGGCCCGGCTGCGGCCGGTCCCGCGCACCCCAAATGAACAAGATTTGTTTATTTCTTTTTTATTGAATGTTTTGAAGACTCTTCTTACATTTCAAGTCTAATGCATGAAGACTCTGACTTCAGGTGGAGAGGGTGAATGAGGTGGCCCTTTATATTGTGAAGAGTCCCCAATTTCAAGCGCTGCCTTTCCCCATAATGCTTCATTTATTCCATAAATTCATGAAAATTAGGGATTTCACTATTTTTAGTCATTTTTTCTTCTTAAAATAGTGAAAAATAAATTTTAAGTTTACGCCATTGGGATTCTCAAATGCAACAACTTGTATGAAACAAACAATTTCATATCACTTATTAGTAATTGTCATCATTTTGTATCCCCTTTCACTAAAGTATATATTTCTACATCTATTACCCCTCAAATTGACCTCAAATTTTGCACACGAGTAGCTAACAACATATAAGTCATATTGGTAAAAGATTTGATCACATTTCAATGTAAAAACTAGAAGATATGCCTAGTCAAAGTAGGCTGACCTTGCCGGGTAAGGGGGAAAAAATACTTTTCTTTGCACTTCAAACATTGTAATCTTCACATCCGTACGGTGAATTGCAACCAAATTTATATTGTAAGTTTATATACATGTCTATTTTAAGCTTGTATGGTTAGAAGTCTAAAATTAGACTTTATTATTAGATTTTGTTTCCACTTATTGATGATGGTAGTTTTGGAGTGTTTCATGAGGGAAAATGCCTTGGGCTTTTAGGGGTTAAGAGAAGAGATCACATGTCTTGTTTATGTCACAAAAATCACAGGTTTTTTTGTGAAAATTTGAAATTAATGTGATTTTATGAAGAAAATATGAAGAGGACTCAAAAAATGTTTTGTAAAAAGCTTGCTTGTAAATTTTGAAAATGTCACCAAAGGTATACATTATAGAGCCAAAGGTGTGGTGTAGATGAAAAATGGAAGAGATGGCTGTATGAGGTCCGAAATTTCTGGTGAGGGGAGGTGGAATGACTTAGCCGCAAAACAGAGGTTTAGGGGCAACAAGAGGTAGTTGGCCTTGTTGAAGAGCTCCCCATGCATCTGTCTTGTGAGGTAGGACTGGTCGAAGTGTAGTGAAGGTTGGAAGCAGCTCAAAACGTTAGATCTAGGCTGGTGATGCTGAAAGAAGTAGTTTGACACTAGATCTGTGCGAAGTAAGTCTGAAAGCAGGGAGCTTGTGTTGGTCACATAGATCTCCTACCTTAGAAGTCAGATCTGGCCCAAATCAAAGTGTGCTACAAGCAAGATTGCCTGAAGCAACTCATAGACGTTCATTGGGGTTAGTTAGATCATTGTGGCATATGGACATGTGGTTAGTGTGGAGTGTACTGAAAGCCTAGGACTAGTGTTGGCCACACACACAAAGCATCCTCACCTCAATGGTCAGATCTGCCCCAGATCGAAAACTTGGATCTACCAAGTGTTACAAAAGTCTCTCCATCCTCCCTGACCTAGATACTCAAGCTTAGAAGCCATTAGAGGAAGAAACAGCAGTATCAGGATTTCAACCGACGAGACGACACGAGCAACGCTGCAACAGGAAGGAGAAACGATCCACAAGAAAACCAGACCGCTCGACTGCCGACCCACAGACCAGGCTATCTCTAACTCCGTCATTGTTTGCACATCCTATCATCTTTTCATTTTCCTGCTTGACGCATTACATTTGTTGCCTTGCTTAGTAACTTTATCTGCTCCTTACTTTGTTTTTAGTTATGTAGCTTGCACTCCCTCTAGATATACTCATGCCCACACTGTTCTAAAACTAGAAGCCACCATAACCTGCAACAAAGTTCCCATAGTTAGAAAACACACCCCAGGATCACGCAGTAAACTCACACTCAACTTCACACCTAGAAAGCAAGAGTGCTCCCATAGTCAATTTAGAACAGGTCCACACACACACATTAAGCACACACCCTGTAGAAACAAAAAACACACGCCATAGTGCCGCCGAAATATCTGTAGACACAAGTCGATAAGTATAGATCAACTAACAAAAAGAACCAATATCAACCCTACACACAGAAACAAGGAAGTTAGAACAAAACTGCTGATATTTACTCTCGCAGGTCCTGACAACAATCACGCATAGTGCGCATACAGAAACCAACGTCAACTGTGCGCATGCATCAAAACAATAGGCCAGATCTGGGAGCGCCACAACCTTGGTGGTGAAAAGAAAAAGACTGGAGGACAAGATCCGACCATAACAATCAGCACCAAAACGACAAGAATATAAGATACAATCACTCTCAACCCCTCTCATAATTCTCACTGTAGAATTCCTTTCCACTGTTCACGTCAAAATCCATGCATACTCTTGATACTAGATATTGCCACCTCTAGACGAAATAGTACAACCTATCCATGCATAACGTGGGAATGCACGAGATCTAACCAAGCTTGTTGCAACCTACATCTTCAATACTACACTCTAACTAGTAGATACAGCTGCAGTAACTCAGCTCACGTCAATCAAAAGCGACGCCCCCTGCATCAACAGACGCTCACATCAGTAACTCAGGACGACTGAAGATACCTGCGCATCAAAGACACCCACAACATAACAAGAAGCGAAAACAGAGACACAAAGGCACTGCACCGAACAATCCTCCCCACCGAAGTTCCCCAGACCAGTACAGTCTACTGGACCTTCTACTGGACCTTACAGACAGTATTACCAACTAAAGCCAGCAGAGAAGAGCCTCGAACCCTAGACCTCATCTACAACAACAACAACAAATACCAGAGGTACACCAGCAACACCTGGAGAAGTAAAGAGATATCACTCGTCCGACTGCCGTTGTCACCACAGCAACCACGAGTGGTGGAGGCCCAAGTCCAGCGCAACGAAGCTCACCAGACAGAGAACCACCAATTACCACGCCCTCGGCGACGATACCCGCTGCATAGCGCTGCGGCAACCCCACACACACGACGAGCACCAAAACGGGATCTACAACAACAAAACCCTCAACCGCAAGAACAACACCAGACTCCCTTACGTCGACCTCCCTGTGACCCCCAGCGACCCCCCTTTGCGACCCCCTCACCAATGGTACTAACCCCCTACTTCCCCATCGACCCTCCTAATTCCACCCACCTAGGACCTACCTCCTACTACCCACGACCTCACCCTCGACCTCAACCAGTGAATAGTGACCCCCCTCTATTGTTCAACGACCTCCCCCTACGGACCAACGACCTTCCCTCACTACCTAGTTACCCTACTATACCACCTAGCGACCTTTCACTACCACCCAGCGACCCCTCTCTAGTACGTAGCGACCTCCCTACGGCGACCACCAACCTCCCACTTGCGACCTCCCGAATCCTCCACCCCACACAAACAAGTAAGGTACGTAATATTAGGCCTGATTTCTCAACAACAGAAATGGACCTCAGAAATACTGAGAAAGCCCTCACCTTTAGCGATAGAATGGACATAGAACCCTTGTCAGACACCCTTAAACGCCTCCAAGCTGAACAAGCTGACAAGTCGAACGAGACTAATTCAACCTCCAGCAAGAAACTGAAAGGAGTTACGATTGAAGAAGTCATGGAGGAAACATGTAAGAACTCCACTAGTGTGCCTGACTTTACTTCCTTCAAGTTCTGGTTTGGTTTTCAGGTGATGGAAGACTTGACAGTGGCGGAGGGACTTGACGTACTCTTCTCTGGCGAAACTATTGAAGACATGATGACCAGAGGTATTGAAGAGGAAGAAGCCTGGGAAATCAAAAACGCCAGAATAGCCTTTCCACGCATCCCCCAAATTCTCTACCCACAATCAAGAGCTGCTGGAGGCCTTGGAGGTCAGCATTTCAATCTGACTCAGGTTCCTGCTAACATCAAGGTTGATGAAAACACAGGTCTAGCTCTGGACTTCCACGTAGCGATCCAATTTGAACTACCTGCTCACCCCATGATGCACGACGACGTCAAAGCAATGGTAGTTGCTCGTCTTCAAAAAATGAACATCCCAATTGGTAAGAAAATCATAGAACCTATCTCTATTCATTGTTTGAGCTTTAAAGCAGGAGGCGGACGAAAACATATTTGGTCAGGACTGATCAAACTCCATCTCATGCGACCTGAGCTGGATGGTCTTATTCTTCTCAAAGGACTTCGACCCTTCATACTGAAGATTGACGAAAATGATGTAGTAGGCAGGGTTACCAATCCGACGTCCTTGGGGGGTCTGAGAGCGTCCTAGGGCGTCCTAGGACGAAGACATCCTGACGTCACGTCGGACGCAGCGTCCGGGGGGGGTAAAATGCATTTTACCGAAGGCCGTAGTAAGTTTTCTGGACCGTCAGGATTCGACGAAGTGCGACGCAGCGAGATCTCAGCCGTCGAAATGCGTCGAGTCGTCCGACCGGACCCCGCCGTCGGAGAGATCGGACGGCACCTCGGCCGTCCGCGTGATCGGACG
>OZ020515.1:3442243-3499180 GCA_963971425.1 Bryoerythrophyllum caledonicum
AAATAAAAAATAAGGGATGGAAAATTAACCAAACTAGTAATGAGAAACAAAAATTTTAGAGTAAAAATAAGTAGAGAAGATAATAATAATAAAATAGTACAGACTAAAAATAAAAATTGGAATATATATTATAGGGATAAAAGGAAAGTTAATAGTAAAATTAAACTTGATATATATAAAGATGAGAAGAGTTTGCGATTAAAGAGTAGAAATTTGTTGAGAGTATGTAAAAGAATAAAAATAGAAGGGCGGATCTTTTTCTCGCCGGCCGATTGGGCACCGGAGGTGCCAAAAATAGACTTACTAAAAATAGAAAATCTAATGACAGTAAGAATATATACGAATCTGATTGAAATAAATATCAATATATTTTTTCTATATACTGGTACGTATCTGTATAAATACATGTATAACGGTACGTATACAGATATGTATATTGTTGCGTATACAATTCAAATACTGATACTTACACTAATTCAAATACCAATATGAATACGGGTACGTATACTAGTACGAATTATAACACGAATACTAACAAGGATATTGATACAAACACCGAGACAAAAACCGAGGTATATACTAATACGAACATACGAATAAATACTAATATGAAAACAAATAAAAATACATATACACACACAAAGACAACAACACACCATCAATGTAACACATACAGAGAAGAACGCCGGTCTCCGAAGAAGGCCGGCGTGAATCGTAACACATACATATACATACACACATACAAAAACAAATACATACAATCAAAAAAACACCAAAGTCACATACAAAAACAAAAAAACTTTAAACAAAACAAAAAACCCATCTACTACAAACTACTAATATTAATCGGAAGAGACATAGAGACTAACCCAGGACCTATGCCGAACCTATTAAAAAGACACCCCACTTCACATAAAAAGAATGCCAAAACATATTTCATACCAAATACCATCAAACTACAACCCGAATACGAACACATTGCCCAAAAATTTGCCCTCCTTTTCAAAACCACACATATATTACATCAACAACATAATAATGCATACCCACATATCACTACATATATAAACCAACACAGCAAATATCCTCCTTCCCACATTCTATATGCCTTAGCCATCACTATACACCCCAACATAGACCTCTGCAATCAACTCCTAAACACACAAAATCAAACCATAACCCAATGGACCAATACACTCCTTCACACTCTACATAATCTACAAAACCCCCCCGAAAGACACATTAGTACCCCACATCCTCACACAACATTTCTTGAATCCAGCTTAAACATCATAACCCACAACACATCGATAAACAAAGAACTATATGACTTTATACACAACCAAAATACACCCTCAACAAATGACATGGTAAAACAAGGATTTTCCTACCTCCTTATACTATCATAAACGAGGCACTAAAATGCCTAAACCCTCTCCCGGAATACACGCATCCACCCCCACCACCAAACTACATCCCACCACAAAACCATAATCCACATACAAACAACAACAACACAAGCATAATAACATGGAATGCCTCATCCCTAAACACTGCGCTCCCAAACCTACAAAATATAATTAATAATTATACACACTAACACACCACCGGCACTCATAGTCATACAAGAAACAAAAATATCGACCACAAAATCTACAAAATACATACAAAGACTATTTTCCGACTACAAACTTATTTTCAATAATACACATGCCCTAACACGATGCATACAATAAAGAAGACCATATACACCGGGACGAGGGGGGCCTCCTCGCCTTCATACACAAAAATTATGCCTTTCCAGGCAATGTTAAAAAATCCCCACCCCAATGAACATATCTCCATACCTCCAAATTATGAAAATCTCCAATCACCCATTACAATCATGGCTAATCCACCACATATACATGCCATCCCACCCCGAAGACATCAGACTCACCAAGGACATCAAAACTAACATCACCATCCATATCACCAACAATCCCAACCACAACCACATCTTATGTGGTGACTTCAATAGAGACGTTGCCCTCATAGGTAGACAAAATGGAAACCAAACACACAACCACAAATAATAGACCTACAATGGAAACAATTTATTGAAAATCTAAACTTCAATTATATTCCCACAAACACTACATACTCTAGACAAGGAGAATACAACTATAACAACTGGAGCCTAATTGATGGATTCTACGTACGTGCAACTAACCATACCACATTTACTTTCACAACAGACAATAACATTCAACTGAACTCTGATCACTCACCTATACAACTCCACATCCCAAACAACATATTTATAAACCGTACACCAACCAACACAAACAATGACCACAATACGTATCCTCAACCCCATCCCACAAAACAACATAGAATTATTCAACACAAAATTCTTTGAGGAAAACTCACTACGCATTGACTCTCTTATAAACAAATTGGAATCTAACAACCATCTTTCCCAAACACAATGGCAAGAAGTCTGTCACACCCTAGATACACTCATCAACAACATATCCAATACAATTGAACAAACTTGCAAAGCCCCAACCCATACCACAAATGACAAATCGAACATCACAACAAGGTGGATATTTATCCCGGAACTATCTAAAACATGGAAACAACATCTAAACATTTACCACACCGTACGGAAAACCATAAGAATCGTAAATAACAACCCTCAATGGCGAAACCACCCTATTCTCAACGAACTCCAAAACCTTCAACACACACAAATCTCTAATCCACCCCCCATACACCTACATCACGACACATGGATAAATGACATAGCATTAATTGCAAAAAATGCCAACATACAAGCCCGAAAAATCACCACCAAACATACCCAAGAAAACATTCGAAAAGCCATCTCCAAATACAGACAACTATATGAAACTAGCCCCAAGAAAATAAACAGAAGAATATTCAAAAATACGGAGTCCCCACCATTAGAGTGCATCATCGACGAATATAACAATATACTAACTAGCCGAGAAGACATTGCAAACGAAATATTTAACCAACAAACAAAAAACAACACACCTACGGTAAACACATGCAACTATCAACCGGACCACCGCACTACATGCATATGCGCAGTACGACAATATCCATGGCATGACCTAAATGGATTCACATTAGAAAGAAGAGAAGACCTGGAAACCCCACTACACACATACTTTAAACAAGCTACATATGACACATGCCTACGTAATCTAGGAAATAACAAAGCCCGGGACCGGACCGCATACCGAACTCTATCCTAAAAATATGCCCCCAAGGTTCCACAAACTACTAAACCTCTTCTTCTCCCACTGCTACAAACAAAGACAAATCCCCGCTTCATAGAAAACAAGTGCAACGATTCTACTATACAAAAAAGGAGATCCATCCATGCTACCGAACCATAGACCCATCGACACTAGCCAATACCATCTATAAACTATTTACGAGCACATTCTTATCAATACTATCATCATATGGCGAAAAACATAAAATATTGCATGATAGTCAAGAAGGATTCCGCGCAGAAAGAAACACCGCTAGACAAATCCAAACAATAATAGCCGCATTAGAAGATGCACGATTTACAAACCAAGACATATTTATACTGTATGTCGACTTTAAAAATGCCTTCGGCTCTATTGACCACGCTAGACTTTTAGCCATAATGACAGATCTTGGATACCCCAAAGACGCCACCGCACTAGTGGGAAATATATACTCCGAATCCTCAACTTCCTACATAGGAGAACACTTTGGTAAAACCAAACCCATAGCCATCCAAAGGGGAACAATACAAGGAGATACCCTAAGCCCATATTTATTTATTATATTCCTAGAACCACTAACTAGATGGCTAGATAGAGGCAACAATGGATACACATTCGGAACATCACAACCACCATCAACTCCACGGCATACGCGGACGACCTTGCAGCCATAACCAACAAAATCAACGCCATAAAAATACAAATTAACAAAATAGACAGGTATTGCAAATGGACAGGTATGGATGTAGGGGTCCCAAAATGTGCCATCACTGGATGCCCAAATAAATCAAAAACAAACCCCACCGCATTCAAAGCTCTTAATACAAACCTCTAACATTAATTACCGAAACCAACAAATACCCGTTCTACACCAAAACGAACCATACACATATCTAGGAATAAGTCTCGTCCCCTCCCTGAAATGGAAAACCCAAATTCATGCCACCACCACAAAATTAATCAAACAATGCAAAGAACTAGTAGCATGTCCGGCCACTATGAAACAAAAAATAAAAATGATCGACACAGTTTTAAGACCGGGCGTGGCATACAGCTTCTACGCGGTACCGTACTCAATGCCCGCCATAAAAAAACTGGACCAAAAAATAACTACCATACAAAAAACCATATGCGGCATGCCAAAATGTATGTCTAACATAATTACCCAACTACCACACAACCTCTTTGGACTAGAAGCCTTCTCACTAAAAAATGCATACCTTAGATGCATAGGAGAACAACTCCGGAACGCTCTAAATGACAGTGGCAGACTTGAGAAAATATACAAAGGCCTAACACATCACATCCTCGCACAATATGGGGGGGCAGAAAACATACCTAGAATAAAAAAGACAAATTGTACAAGATCACCAATAACACGTACCTTCTTCTTACTAAAACACGTAGCAAAAGTCCACCTAAAAAGCACTCTCCCCAACTTTCTTACAGAGCCAACAGCACTAGAAAAAGCCTGGACTCTTGAAACACAAAACCATAATACACTCAACACACAATTATCTCAAAAATTATTACAAAAACTCCTAACAAAAAATATCTACGAACTAAAACAAATCTTCCTACCCAACGGAACACACATCATGAACAATGAAGAATTTAAAACCTACCACTTCACCCCATCAAAACTTATTAAAAGTGCCCTAAAAATTGCACGACAACTCTTTTGTCACCTAATATATCCCCCCCACCCAATACACATACCAATACACATACATACTCTCATACAATTAGAGACCCATTCATCACTATAAACAATGACATCACCCCAAGAAATATCACCACACAATCGATCCACCCTCCCCACTCCCACCCACACCACCCCCCACCACCCCCACCCCCCAAACCACATCCTCAAAAATCCCACCACCTATCCCATTAACAACATCATACACCACGAATACAAGGAAAAAATAGATAAAAACCAAATAGAAAACAATTACACTAGATATCTATGCCAATGGACTCACAATAACCACACTTACAACAAATGGCTCCCCCAAAGAAACCTCTTCCTAAGACACAACCAAAACACCATTTCACATAACACAAATAAATTGACACAATATTTTCAAAGAACTCAACACAAATTCTACACCGAAATTATCCAAGTTCACCACTTACAAAACCAACTCCAAGATACAAGGTCCGTCACCCCACCCACAATAATTCCCCTACTAAACATCTACACAACGGAATGCAACCCCGAAAAAGACACTCTTACCTCATCTAACACAATAAAAATTGACAAAGATCAAGCACACTTATACGAAGAAGATGGAAGGCATCTTTTTACCATCCCAATCACTAGGCTCACATGGTTGTGGAACCAATACAATACTAAACTACAAACCCCTACAGACATTGAACCAACAACCCAACCGTTCGAAACCGAAGTCATTTGGCTATACCAAAGATACAAATATAGATTACCAAAAAATAACCCCCTTAAACTTACACAATATACACTACCCATACCTATACTTAATTCACTAATCTCCACATTCAACATCCAACACTCATATTTCTCCTCCCCCGTCACATGCCCCACCAAACTCAACAAATTTTACTCCCCTTTGAAAGAGATAAAATATTCAGAGCACTAGGCAAAGCCTTTGACCACAAATGGATAGGTAATGGTATGGCCCACCCACACAATGAAGAAGAAAACACAACAAGCTCTACGTTGGGCCCGCCTTGCGGCCAAACATGACCCAAACCACACCTCCACCCTAATCATAACCCCAGACAAAAACTGGTACCAAAATCATAATCCACACTCGGGCCCCTTTCCCGATACACACATCATCACAATATTCGAAGCGGATTCAATAACATATGAAGAACCCACCATCCCACTAGATCTAAAAAATCCAGAATTGAATCATCCACCCTACAAATAATATGCATCCCACACCAAAATCATACTCTAGGCACACAAGAACAACTAGAAGAACTCTCCTCCATAGCAAAGACTCTAAATGTACACCGGATACTCACAAAGTTGGCCCCACCAACGCCAATGCAAACATCCGTCAAGAGAAGCAAAAATGGTCAAAACTACACTACAATAACAATACACTAAACTACACCTTAACACCCCCACCCCTCCTGGAGTATCAAACTAACACCCCACCTAAATTTAACCCCGAATATAGCTATTATACTGATGGCTCTTTTAAACCGCCAGAACAAATTAGCCCGGGATCTTGGCGCAGAGAAAAAGCGGGGTATGGAATATACAACGCTACGAAAGAAATCAAACTAGCCAAAAGACTACATGGACTGCAAAATATCCTCAAAGCAGAACTAATGGCCATCCTGGCCATCCACAAAACACTAGAAATCGTCTCAACAAAATACAACAATGAACCAGTGCACATATTTACAGATTGCATTAACGCACTATATTTATTAAACACCCAAATAACACATCCTACCCTCCATAATAGTCACCCTGACCGAATCATACTAGAATCAATGGTCCAAATGATACTAAAAAGAGAACAAATCACAACCCTCCACAAAGTCCGAGCCCATGCTAATATTGATGGCAATGAACAAGCGGATAAACTTGCAAAAGAAGGAAGAAAAAAATCACATAAAAATGCCAAAGACCCACATGAACACGCCCATGCCACCCCTTACTATTTCCAAAAAGAAGATTGGCCCTCCAAAGAAGACACCCCCGATAAAGGCCCGGTCAGATTCCTGAGCAAATACCTCAAAAAACAAGACCTACATAACAATCTTGACACAATCACAGACAACTTTCCTAACATAGAAAAGTGGACTAACAACAATGACATAGACAATGAACTCTCTACAAATTTTTGGAAAAACCCCATCATCACCGATTCACAAGTAACATGCCTTATCAAATTCCGTACCGGTCAATGCATGGGAAACGCCCGTAAACAACTCTTCTTTGGAATAGAAAGATTTCCATCCATAACATGCCCCATATGCCCCTCAACGGACCCCGACACATGGCTACATGTTCTACTCAAATGCCAAAACCACCACATACACTCCCTAATTGTTAAAAGACATAACAAAGCGGTATGGGAAGTGTATGGGAAGTCCGAAAACTAATCAGTTCCTACAATAAATCGAGATGTTTTATACTAATGAACGCCGGCACTTTCAATAACAATCCACAAGAAAATACGGTCCCCCCTTGGCTACTCCCATGCTCATGTACGACCCAAAGATGTCATTGCAACGCTAGGCTCAAACGGGACATCCTTTGTATCAAAGGTTTACCATACAATGACCCACCACCCGATAACGTCAACCAAGACTACACCATTCAATTCATTGAATTCACATATTGCAACGATAGATTTTCCCCAGAAACAATCCAAAATAAAATAGACAAATACCAACCCCTTATTGACGACATCATCGCCCTCGGATGGAATGTCGACCCCCTTATGGTAATCACATCCGTTGCTCGGGCCACCACCTTTATCCCATCTATGAAAACTCTAGAAGACACCTTCAAGATACCCATTGAAACAATTAAAACATCCTTTAAAAATATTAACACTATAGCTATACAACATGCCATGTCCATTCTTCTACATAAACGCAAAATCAAAAACAACCAAGCCCTTCCCGATACACAGGACCTCCCCTAAAATCTCTCCCCGCCTTGATTTATCAAGACTGGTTGGTTTTATGGTTTTTGACTACTTGCCTGGTTTGTGGTTAATTCGTTGGCTCATTGTTTGGTTTGTGATTTGTTGGTTGGTTGGTTGACTTGTGGTTCTTTGGTTTCTTGTTACATAGTGTCTACCCTCGAGAGAGGGAAGTAGTTCCAGCTCACTAATTCCTTGTCTTGTGGGCATGGTCTTAGTAGTGGAACGAACAGACACTTTATTCACGCCGGCCTCCTTTGGAGACCGGCATTCTTCTTCTTCTTCTTCTTCTTCTTCTTCTTCTTCTTCTTCTTCTTCTTCTTCTTCTTCTTCTTCTTCTTCTTCTTCTTCTTCTTCTTCTTCTTCTTCTTCTTCTTCTTCTTCTTCTTCTTCTTCTTCTTCTTCTTCTTCTTCTTCTTCTTCTTCTTCTTCTTCTTCTTCTTCTTCTTCTTCTTCTTCTTCTTCTTCTTCTTCTTCTTCTTCTTCTTCTTCTTCTTCTTCTTCTTCTTCTTCTTCTTCTTCTTCTTCTTCTTCTTCTTCTTCTTCTTCTTCTTCTTCTTCTTCTTCTTCTTCTTCTTCTTCTTCTTCTTCTTCTTCTTCTTCTTCTTCTTCTTCTTCTTCTTCTTCTTCTTCTTTCTTCTTCTTCTTCTTCTTCTTCTTCTTCTTCTTCTTCTTCTTCTTCTTCTTCTTCTTCTTCTTCTTCTTCTTCTTCTTCTTCTTCTTCTTCTTCTTCTTCTTCTTCTTCTTCTTCTTCTTCTTCTTCTTCTTCTTCTTCTTCTTCTTCTTCTTCTTCTTCTTCTTCTTCTTTCTTCTTCTTCTTCTTCTTCTTCTTCTTCTTCTTCTTCTTGTAGATGAAACTTATGTGGTCAACTAAACTTAGTAAACCGGTCAATCATAGTTAGAGGCCCAAAGTTATAATTGCAACAACTTATTTAATTTTAATTAATTTTCAAATTTTCAAATTGGAATGGAAACTAGACTTCATAAAATTTATTTCATTAGTTGGACTCAAATCCAAAAGTACCATTTCAATGGCTTAAATTAGTCTTAGAGCTAATGCAAGAAGTATCTAAAATTGATTACATTGAGATCTATCTCACAAACATTTCCTTTTGAAAATATAACATGATTACCTAAATGAGGCAAGTTTCATCATCATCCAATGCTTGCACATTCAATGAACTCTCCATAAAAGAATTGGATGAAAATGATCGATAACATCAATTGTCATCCGAGAAGCCAATTTTTGGTTGTTTAGGCATTCTAGGGTTAACCCTTTGACGCCATGAGACATTGGAAGGGTTTCTTGAATATACTACTTCAAGAGTAACTCCGATCCAGTTAGGCTTCAATGGATTAGGACATCTTGGAGAAAATTCAAAATTGTTGATCCTACTGCAATGAGTAAGTAAGGAAACAAAAGCTCGTGTTTTTTTTAAATTTTGACCGTAGGATCTCAAATATGACTCATTAATCCCTAAAGGACTGGGCCTTGTGTTTTACCAAAACCACCCCGAAACTGCTGCTTTTCCATCATATATTTTTAGAATTATCAAACAAAGTTTTACTATTTTCAACCATAGGATCTTTAAGCTAATCACTACAAAAAGACACCCTAATTTTTTTGTAAACTTTGACCATACGGATTGAAAGATATATGCATTTGAAGAGTGCAAAATTGTTTTTTTCTACTATGCTTGGACATGTTCAACGTATTTTGACTCAAGATGATGGCATATTCTTGCACTAAGATCTCACAAGGTCAATGGGTCTATGTTCTACCTTGTGTTAGGTCATGGCATGCCAAAAATCACAAGTAATAGAGGTGTTTACAATAAGAAAAATGAACCTGCAATGACTAGAGGTATAGAAAATGGCCCTTTACTTATGAAAGCAATTTTAATTTTTATTTGGCAAATAATTTTTGCATCTAAAATCTGAACGGTGAATAGAATCATCATGACTAATTCTAACAATAAAAAACAATAACTTTCAAAAAAAGTAATATCTTTAGTTTCTATGCGTTTTAAGTGAAAACAATAAAGGTTGCCAAGAACTTTCCTTCACTACTACTGGCCTCAAAAAAGTGCAAGTGTTGACTCTATAGTAGCACTATTCATCTCTATAGTACCCTACCCATCTGCCAAAATGAACTACCTTTTGATGTTTGAAGCACCATAATTGTTTTCCTATAAGTCCAAAAAATAAATAAGAAAATTCCTAAAAAGATAATCTATATTTCTATTTTTACTAAAAATTTCAAGAAGTAATCTTCAAAAATGGATTTTTAGGAACCTGCCCAAAATCAATTTGTACCTAGTAGGTACAAATCGTCCTCTAGGGGTTAAGTAATCTACTCACAAAATTTCATAAACTTTGACTACACGGATGAAATTTTATAGTGTTTGAAATCAAGAAAATGGTTCATTTTCTTCCCTGCGTTAAGTGAATTTGCAGACTTTGACTTCACTTGGTGTCATATCATTGCACTACACAAGGTCTAAACCCATTCCCACTCTGTTAAGCATGATATTAGTTCCTTGTACACCAATTTTTAGAGGTAGGAAAGGGGTGTAGCACATTCAAAACAATTGTGAAGAGAGATGAGGTTCAAAAATTGCCGATTCACGTTTTTTTTTATGGTGAACTTGATGTGTTTTGAATTAAAAGTCCAATTGGTCAATAAGATGAATTACACCACACATTGTTGCGGAAAAAAATAAAAAGTAAAAAATATGAAGATCTCTAAGTTTTTATGTTGAAAAGAAGAAGTTTTCCTTGTACTGTACATTGCTCGACAACGTGTGAAAATGTTTGACTTGGGTGACCGTGCTATTTTGCACTAAAGACAAGAACTATTTTATTAACAACATGAAAGGAAATAATATTACTTGATACTGTTGAAAATATCACATTCAATAGAGTGTCCTAGCAAAAGTTTTTGGAGAGACTAGACATGCCCACTTTCCCGTTTGAAATTCAAAACCTTCTAAATTTTCATTAAGTCTTGGATTTTAAAAAAAGATGTACTTCCATAGAGGTTTTAGTAATGCCCCATTACAATAAAAATTTCAAAGAGAAATGCTACAAATTGACACCATAAGAACCTCACCATACTTTCAAAAAACCCATTTTTGACACTTGATCCTTTAGTGGTTAAGGACGAGTATGTAAAGAAAGTGAAATGCATCCATCGCCTTGATGATGTTTTCCAAAATCTATTACACTCATGGATTCTCCCATCGTCCAAAGTTTGCCTATCCTTTGAGGGTTGAGCTAATTGTACAAATTGGATAATTAAAAATGAGAAAAGAGGTCAAACTCACCGTATCTTTGCCAATACAACTCCTTCAACCAGTCAGATAAGTAGACTCTCCTTGGAACGTGGACTCTAAAAGGTGGCATGTTTTTCATGTCCCATCAACCCCCACAACTGAAGATTCTCACATCTGTACAACAGCAAATCTGGTCCATTGAATGATGGGAAAACTCACATCTAAAAGACCAACAGACATAACAGCC
Source organism: Bryoerythrophyllum caledonicum (assembly GCA_963971425.1). Classification (NCBI taxonomy): domain Eukaryota; kingdom Viridiplantae; phylum Streptophyta; class Bryopsida; order Pottiales; family Pottiaceae; genus Bryoerythrophyllum; species Bryoerythrophyllum caledonicum. The sequence goes on from OZ020515.1 coordinate 3,453,699, forward strand.
ATCAAAACAATCCCTGAACCTATTTCTCCACTCAGAGGACCACACTGTTACAAAGGTTCTGATTTGTCAATACTACTGTACTGTACCTCAACAAAACCCAAAAAAATTTCCCCTCAACAAAAACGTGCAAACTCAACTAAAATGTACAGATCCACCACCGTCAGAGGCTAGAACTGAAGCAGTTGAAAAAATCCTGGTATCCTTCCTATACTCAGGTGATACTCAGCCGATACCCAGTCTTGCAACCACGTTCTACGAAACGGACCAGATAACAACAACGGAAAACCATGTTTGCCTCACAAGATTCTTCTCCCTGTGAAAGTCAAGAGATACTTCGAGAATGTTCCATATCCGAAACTAGGAAACTCTCATACACGAATCTCTTTATTTCATGTAGAGGGATGTCACGGAGGGTGGGCTCTTTTTCCTGCCTTATTTAAAAATTTCGGGGTCCAAAAATTTTATTGGTATGTTTTTTTGTCAAATTTGGGGCATGCGGCCCCTATCTATCCGTAGAAGGGCCACCATGGTCTAAATAGGGCCCCCCTCCAATTAAAATAGGGACTAGGTTTTGACCACACCCCCCCTTCCCGTACCTTCCTTAAAGAGATCCCTCATACACTTCCCTCCTTCTACTCAAGTGAGACCCTTTGAGATTGCACTCACACCCTCTACATACCCACACAAACACCTACACAACGGTAAATCAAGTTCACCACACACAGTAAAAAAAAACCCTCCGTGATTACTTCCTCAGCTGATATAAAGTCCTATACCCCGAAAGACCCGGTCACTTCTCGACTGATACTACCCTGATACCAGGTTGATACAAACACTATTCTGAAACCCGGTTGATACTGAGGCGCTCATGTTGTAAAAGGCACAGAAGAACAACGCTGTAACTTTGACGTGAGCTTTAACTTTGGCTTTAACTTTAACTTTTACGTTAACTTTAACTTTTACGTTAACTTTAACTTTTACGTTAACTTTAACTTTAACTTTTACTCGTCGTCACCGATCGAAGGAGTGACAGAACGAGTCGTCGTCCGCGGATCGGATGCCAGAGATGGAATGAAGAAATTGCAAAATTCCGGTGGTGGGCGACTCGCGGATCGGAATTCGAAACAGTAGTGGTGGTGGTGGGGGGGCGGGGGCGGTGGCGGCGCCTCTCGAGTGACTGCAAACACGGTGACGACGGGGAAGTCGTTTCTCGCCGAAAGACCAATTCAAAGATGAAGTTGCAGTGGGTGCGGTCACGAGCTCCTTGACTGTGGACCGTTTCTCTCTTTCTCGAGAGATGAGCGGGGATTCCTTCGCTTGCACGCACCGAAGAATCGCCTCATCGACGTCTCTCTCTTCTTCTTGCCTCACTTCTTGGATCAATTCAAGATCATCACACAGAAGTTGGAGAATCCCTGCCAGTGTTCACGAGCTGCTTCGGTTTGGTATTCTGGTGCGTTTAGGGAGCTGTGAATCTTGGGTTGGTGGGGTTGTTTTTACAGAGGGAGTGGGGATTGGTTGAGGTGGGTTACGACGGAGCTCGGATTCTCTGGAGGAGTGACGGAGAGGATGTGGGATGGGATGCTTGCTTTGAGGAGAGGGGATTGAAAGGATGGAGGAAGGAGTGGGTGAAAGTGGGGCTCGTCTTGGACTGGCTGAGGAGAGCAGAGAGGGAGACGGGAGCGGGAAGATTGAGCTTCCGGAGCTTGAAGATGGCTGCTTTGTCTCACAGGTAGTAGCAGTGCAACTATTCTATCGTCTTCTTTCTCCGTGCATGCTTGTGGAGTACTCTTCTTACCCCTCATCGACGCCTCAATTTCAGATATTACGTTGATGCCAATCTTTTTGCCTACTGAATTCAACCATTGCGTGTAATTTTATCACCTGGTTTGAGCGGTACCAGTGCAAATAGTGGGTTCAAGGCAGTAGGCAGAAACTTGATAGAATAAGTACCCCTGGTAGTTGATACCATCAATTCTTTCTCTGCAATAGCTCAAAGAGTTTCAACGTATTTCGAATTTAATTGTGAACTCATTTGATCAGGCAATAGAGTTTTTTTGTTGAAATCAGGGGTTAGATGGCAAGAGCATGGGAATATGATCGCAGAAGCAAAAGTTAGGCAGCCAAACTCACACCCGCGTTATGGATAATTTCTTCTTTATAGTTTGATGCCATAATGGTCCATCCATCACATGTTTATCTTGGGCTGCCTCACCCAAAATATGGTGAGCTTACTGATGATTTTTCTCAACCTCTCTCGTTGCTTGCAGGATCCTCTGGAGAGCAGGGATTCAGCTGATGATGGAAATGACAACACGCCCATGTTGACCCCCGAGAAGCTCAATCCAGAGTTTGTGAACTCTCAGGATATGTTGGAAGGGAAAGAACTCTGTCTTGATCACCATGGATCTTCAGGTTCGCCTGTGCAGACGCAGGAATCCATTGAATGCCGCTCCTTCATGGAGGGCGATGACTACTTTGCTGCGGACAGCGTCTCTGAGGTGTCGACTTCCGTGAAGAACTATCCGACTGTAGATGACGAGCCGAGTGGGGCCACATCCCTGAACTTCGAAGATAAGGAGATGAATCTGGGAAAGGAGTCTGAGGTTGTGGTGATGGAGATTGCAGAGCGCCTCTTGCAGCTGCGGAGCATCGGCAAGACGGAAGAATCCGCCAGAAAGTACATCTTAGAGTCAGGTACAAATTCTGTATTTGGAATCATCGTTTTTTGAGGCAAAGCTATCTTGAATTCATGGTTACAACATGACCTCTCCTTCATTCTAAAAGGCGGTGAAAACATGAGTTTTAAGCTTATCATGCTCTTCTATGATAATAAGGGTTGTATTTGAGAGACCACCGAGCTCTTCCATTGATTTAATAGCTATCTTATTGGAACTTTGGGGGGATTTGCAAACAATGCAATCGTCTTTGTTACTGATTTTTCTGCTTGCAAACATGTAGATACGAGTACGGAAGAACTGGAAGCGAATGACCATATGTCGGAGCTTTTGGGTCCAAAGCGGCTCGACTTTGAGGTCATTGACTTCGACCAATTCGGAGCTCAACCACCGGATTTACCATTGAACGACGTCTCAACCAAGAGGCATCATCATGGTGGTGTTATTAGAAGCTCTCACGGTGGAAAAGAGAGCAAGGTGGTGAAGAAGCCCGAATCTCATGTCAGAGCAATTTTGAGCAGTTTTGAGAATATGGAGCAAGGTGAGCTTAACACCTTTCTTCCTCAGTTTGCTTAGAAAAGTTTGTGAGTCTGATGAGCATAGATTTACTGAGTAATCATCATGATTTGGTGTTGATTGGAGGATCATTGAATTAGTAGAAGTGGCTGCAGAAATGAAGGGATTGCATGACAATCCACTGAAGAAGGGTACACCTGAGAAGAAGCATCTTCTTCGGAAAGAGCGTGGTATGTATATATATTCATCTCTACTAGGGTTTTTGCTTAGGTAGAGTTGTAGAGTCTGGAGAGGATAATGTATTGTCCTTATCATTTGCAGGGACAGCGGATGTGCCTGTGGTCCATGTGATACCAAGGCTGTGCAACTGCGGGAATGTTAAAGGTGTTCAAAACTTTCAGCGTGATGTGTTCTTGCTTTTTGAAACGAAATCAATTGTTTGCTCATGTGGCGATCTTGTTGGACTCAGAAGGCGGAAGAGGACATGATGTTTCGGATACCCATTCAGTCAGTGGCAGAACCGGCAACTCCAAGCTGCGGCTGCCGGACTTTTTGAAACCGAAAAAACCAAGTGAAGCTGCATCTGGAAGTAAGCACAGCTGTATTTTCAATGGATATTTGAGTTGTTTGTAAAGTCACCCAAAGTTTCAATAAGATACCCTCTCTCCTTATTTTAATGCTATTCTTTCCTCACTCATATAGCTATCTGATAGAGAAGACCTAGATGGTCTATAAACTCTAGTTAAAAGTAGTTTTAGCGACCTCTTAGAATGAAGGAGATGTCATGAATCTTAGCCACTTCCTTCCTCTTTGAGTTGATTATACATATTTAATTTGAAATGAGAAACGAGGTAAAAACTCATGGTAGCCTTGCTCCACTTTACAAATATTTTTATTATATTCTATGCGTTTTTGTTAGATGAGCTCGATTGTTTTTGCTGTTCTCTTTGCAGGCCCTATAAGAAGGTCGAAGAGTACAATGCCGGATCTGAAGGGGTCCCCTGTTCATGAGGAAACTCGGAAGCGCACCGAAGACCATAAACGACTGGAAGAGTACTGCAACCGAGTTGATTTGTCCACTGCAAAACTGGAGGAGCAGACTAGAAGGCAGGAAGAGCTGAACCGCAAGCTGGAGAGGGAGTGCGGTGAGCGGCTCAAAAGTGAAGCAAAGCTGAAGATGCTGTGTGAATTGCTGCCCAGCGTGGAAGCGAATGTGAAGAGTTCGTGCGACCAGATGCTCTCCATGGAAGCTCAGCTTCAGGAGCAGGTGGGGTTGCGGAATAAGCTTGAAGAAGCCTTGGAACTAGAACGCCACGAGAGAATGCAGCTGGTTGCAAAGCTGCAGGACCAGGTCGACTTGCGGAATGAACTTGAACAGGAACGTGAAGAGAGAGTGAAGCTCGCTGTGAAACTAGAGGAGCAGGTCGACTTGCGGAATAAACTTGAACAGGGACATGAAGAGAGAGTGCAGCTCGCTGTGAAACCAGAGGAGCAGGTTGATTTGCGGAATAAACTTGAACAGGGACGTGAAGAGAGAGTGCAGCTCGCTGTGAAACTAGAAGAGCAGGTTGGTAAACTTTCGGAACAGGAAACCCGAGAGAGACTGCAAAAACTCGAGGACCGGGTTGAATTGAGGGACACTCTTTTGGAACAGGAACGTCAAGAGAGAATGCACCTGGTTGCAAAGCAGGAGGACCAGATCAATAAACTTGAAAGATCCTTAGAACGGGAGCTTCAAGAGCGAATGCAGTTTGTGGCGAAACTGGAGGAGCAGGTGGATCTCAGGAATAAACTTGAGGAATCCTTGGAACGGGAGCTTCAAGCGCGAATGCAATTCGCTGCGAAACTGGAGGAGCAGGTGGAATTGAGGAATAAACTTGATGGATCCTTGGAACGGGTGCTTCATGAGAGAATGCAATTTGTGGCGAAACTGGAGGAGCAGAAACAAGACTTGGAACAGGAGCGTCAAGAGAGGCTGCAGCTCGCTGCACAACTGGGTGATCTGCGGCATAGACTTGAAGCAAAGGAACGTGAACAATATGAGGAGCAAATTAGAGAATTAGCATCGAAACTGGAGCAGGAGCGGAATGAGCGGTTCACTGGTTTGACGGCGCTTCATGACATGTTACCCCAAATTAACGAGAAGCTTGTGGGCCTCACTAATCAAGTTGAGTCATTAACTTCTCAGCTGAAGGAACAGACACAGCTGAAGGAAGAGCTCCAAATAAAGTTGGATCAGGGGCTGCTGAAGATGCATGAAGAGATGGCACAGAAATTTGAGAAGGAGGTTTCCTCTTCTGTCAAAAAGGAAATCAGTTTGAAGGATGTACAGGACCAGGTGCTGTTGCTGGCAACACAGCTTCAGGAGCAGATACACCTCAGGAAGGAGCTTGAGGAGAGGTTGGAAAGAATGCCAAATCGTGCAACAACTGAGAGGAGCTTGTCAATAGAGGAGGAGAGTGTGTTTACAAAGATGTTGGATGAGCAGAAGGAATTGTTGGCGAATCAAGTGAAGGAAGCGGAGATGCTTAAGAGTGCAACTGAGAAGAAAGTTGAGTTGCTGAATGATCAGGTAAGAGAGTTTTTTTATGATTTTGTTTAACGGCATGTTGAAAATTTGTATTTGTGTTTTGTACCTGCTTACTCTCAACCATTAGATTCAATAATATTGTAGGTTAATGATATCTTGATTTTCATTCAATGTATAAGGAACTTGAAATAAGTGGACAACCAATGAACATGTTTTCTGCTAGGAAGCTTTGATCCCAACAAAAGACATGAAAGTACTACTCTTAGCAGCCAATATTCTTTGCATTATCAAATTATCTAGTCTCTTCATATTTAATGGCCTCCTGCTTATAACTGCAAAAATTGATTGCTTTGAGATTATAATCACACAATTTCAGAGCAAACTTTGGAAAATTAACCTTGTCTACCACAATTATGGGTTGTATTGACGTTATAAAGGTGTTTTTGAAGGTACAAAATCTGGAGATGCTGTTCAAAGTTGTAGAAACCAAGGAGAATATACACAATTTAAAGGAGCGGGCTACAAGGCAAACTATGTGGACAATCTTACAAGCTCTCTCTGTTGGTGTGGTATTGGTGAGCATCATTGTTGCATGTAGAAAGCCGGGGAGTTTCCTTCATCCCACTCCCACTTAAACTAAGGTTTTGAAGTTTTGAGTGTTACATGTATCATTACATTGGGTGTAATGTGTAACATATGTTTTTGGCGAGCTAACTCTTTGATCAACGCAGAGGTTGATTTGTAAGTTAATTATTATGCGCAAAACATAGTTTTTTGATCCCAAAATGCTTACGTTCTTTCATATATTCAACTCTTCATTTAAGTTCTAGAAGTTCCGTACGACCATTCACCATGAAGTATCAGATGTCCGCCATCGTTGCAACTTCTCAAACAACAATGCAATTTCTCCTTCAATCTCGTCTTCCTCTACTCTGTCTCTCGAAGTCGACGACCTAAACCCAACACTACCTAATTCCGTGATCTCCGTATCGGTAGATGTCAACGGAATTAGATGATGTCGCAATTGTCTTGAAAGGATGATGGTAGCACATGTGAGGATTGTGCCACTACTGTAATTGACTACACTAAACACTGAATATAGTGTAGAGGGATTATTGATGTAGGTCACTCACACTAATTTCCATCAAAGCATGTCAAGTTCTGATTGGGTATTTGTTCTCAAGCAAGTGTGTGTCAGTCAACAATTGCATGTAAATTTTCAATTAGTGTAGGAAATTTCAAATAGTCTGGTCTACACTATATTCACGGAACGGTGTAGTGATCTTGTTGTGATTGAATAATGACATGTGAAGGAATACTAGCGCTGTTGAGTGATATAGTAACTGATTGTTATAAAAAATATAAAACAACTACATCATCTACTGATTTTGTGCTTTAATTCTTAGACATGTCAGCACTAGTCACATGACAACACTAGTTTGAACTTAGTAAAGTTATAGTAAGCTAAGGTTATAAATTAGTGGCATTATAACTTAGGAGAGGTATAACCTATGGGAGGGATGAGTATATCAATCAAAGAGACAAAAATTTGCTTGTGTAGAGATGTGAACTGTTGAAGAAGCTAGCAATGTTAGGGCTCTAGATGGCATCGTTTATGAGGTAATAACATGGCCTGATTTGCATAAATTGTATGCTTTCTGGATTGTTTTTAAGAAGAGTCTCATATACGAATACATTTTTTGGTAGGCTTTAGAAGATGCTTTGTAATAGTTGGGTACACTGTCCTAATATCTCAAAATCACATTGCAGTGCCTCAGATGGAACAGATGGCCCAGACACGATCTTTGTAGGTGGTTTGCAGTAAGGAACATAGAATGGATCTATTGTCTTTGTTAGGGTGAGCCTCAATCCACGTAAGGCATCTTCAGGCAGTATTTGAGAGGTTACGGCAGTGGGGATTGTGCTTGCACCATAGCAAGTGCAAGTCCTTCCACGACCGGTTGCCATATTTGGGACATATGATTGTTCTAGGGGGTCTTGGCATGAAGCAGGTCAAGGTGGATGCGTTGCAGAAGATTTCTGCCCTAACCGGTGTCTCACGACTTTGAGCCTTTCTTGGCTTGGCGAATTACTATCGCTGGTTTGTCATGAACTTTAGCTTGATTTCTAAGCCGTTGACTATTTCCACAGGAAAGGATCAACCATGTACTAAAGGATAGGAGCAGGAACAGACGTTTGCTACTTTGAACAGCTCGGTTCAACACTTGTGCTGCGACGTCCGGATGCTACATAATCCTTTCAGTTGTACATAGACTAGAGCGCTATAGGATTGGAAGCAGTATTGACTCAAAAGGATGATGAGGGACAGGAGTACGTTGTGGCGTTTGCTTCTAGAAGTGCCAACAATGCTTAGTCCAACTATTCATCCTATCGAGAGGAGGCTTTGGCCGCGATTTGGGCTATAGCTTATTTTAGGCCCTATTTGTATAGACAACATTTTACGTTGGTGACCAACTATCAGTCTTTGAAGTGGCTCATGGAGTCTAACAAGCTTTCTGACAAGCTCGCCAGGTCGGCTTTGTTGCTTCAGGAGTATGACTTTGAGGTTGTACATCGGGCCGGCGTCACGAACTTGGATGCGGATGGTCTATCTCGAAATCCAAGTCCTTTGAAGAAGGATTTGACATGTGTCAGGTGACATAAGGACTGTGACAGGGAGTCAGTCTCGAAGTGGCATGCAGCAGCTTACCTCACGTTGATGTTTGACTCCACATCGACGTTGCCTAATTTGGCAACGGATGAGGAACCGGATAGGGCCCAAATTATTAGCGATGTGTGGGAAGACGGTTCAGTCTTGCACAAGCTACAATGTGGGACACTTCCTCTAGCTCTCTCTGCTATGGAACGTGATTGAGTTGGACACGGAATAGCAAGGTTCCGTTGACAGAACGACCTTGTATTCGGGTGTGGCCGGATGGAACTAGGCGCATAGTTCCGAGGCCAAATCAGAGGTCTTTGTTGGTACGGCAAGCACATAAAGACCTTCGTCATTTGGTGTGAAACAGACTCATTTGATAGGGCTTGCCTGACGCCACCCCTTTCTACTTTACCGTCTAGGGATTAGATTTCTACTCGTTGTCAAAAATCTTCGAGCTATGTTTCACCTGATGAAACGGCTTGAATTCCTCGTGGACTTGTCACTGTGTGGTGCGTTGCCATCCAGTCGAAGTTCCTGGTTTCGATTCACGGATAGGCGACGTGGAGATTGACTAAGGGATTGGCAACAAAGTTGTCTAAGGCAATTAAAGATGGGGATCACATTGCACCCGGACTATCCTCTCTTTGTTACTTCTTCATATGCTTAATGATTTGGCGACGAGCAATATTTTCAATTGGATACATATAGTTGTTGCAGTGACATCACGATGACGTTTAGTCTTCTTAGTATTATTTGGACTTAGCTGGATAGGTCTCTTTATCCGCTAGGAAGGGCACTTGAGGGTGTATTACGTATGGTGTTTTAGTGTATGTTTTTTTGTTTATTTGATGGTTAGGACTCTCGATCTATTGTGGTTATTGATCTTTCTTTACACGACAGCTGTCACGGGACGTGGCGTCAAGGGCTCTTCACATTGTAATGTTTTAGCGTAGATTAGTTTGTTACTAATCTATGGATTTAAAGACGTACGGCGGTACACCACATTCATCCGTGGATGTTTTTCATTCCCTTAGGATTGTGTGTGTGCATATAACGCAGCACACGTCCTAGACTTGACGTTTTTGTCAAGTCATACTTTGTGAGTGAGTTAGAGAGTGTTTAGTGAGTACTTTTGCTTGTAAGTGATTGTTTATCATTAGTAAAGGCTTCGCATTATGTTATGCTAGTTGCACTCGTTGATTCTCTCTTTGTGGAGTACGAGACGCTTGACTACGCTAGTGATTCACTAGTTCTTCCTTGATGGTGTACTACGTATACTTGTTTTTGTGTATGTTTTTTGTTTATTTGATGTTAATTAGAACTCACGATCTAGTGTGGATATCGATCTTTCTTTACACGACAGCTAATAATTGATCAAAAGACATCAGATTGTGGATTTGGGTTGATGTAAGTAAGGTGTTCTTTGGATGAACCTGTTACAAAATGTCTTGGTTTCGGCTCCTATTATGGACTCATTCATCAGAGAATTGATCAAAGACACATTTGTGTGCCTACTTTGCAACGACGTTGGTCCTTGAATGTTATGCAACTCTAAAAATTTAGGTTGAGGATCTCTTTGACCCTTAAACTTCAGCCATGAACCATATATACGAGCACGTATTTTACTCTATAGAATACAAAAGTTATTTTAAAGTTTAGCAAGACTTACACCCTTGAATTGAAGATTCTTCACTTAACATCTTTCATTTGAAGGTCATTTCAATATCGGAACCTTATCATGTTCAAATACAACACCATACATGTAGAATACTGTGGTCAACACTGGGTTGCTATGATGTTTAATCCCTAAACGACCAAGTGTCCCTCGGGGGGACAATTTTGATTTTGGACGGGTTCCTAAACTTTGAAAAATAATATTTTTTTTTGGAAATTTTAAAACTAGATTGTCCCTCATAAGAGCTTTGTGGACGTTTTTTTTTTGTTTGGATCCATGGTTTGAAAGTTAGTACCACTCAAAGTTAGAAGTGGGGACTCTGGGCAGCTCCAAAATTTTGCTAGAAGTTTTTATTGAATTGAGATTTTTCATACTTTTAGAGAATGTTACCTTCTTTGAATTTTTTTTTAAAAATATTGTCTTTGGTGAAAAAAAACATTCAAACTCAAATCAAACATTTTACACATTTCAGACAAGCGTGGAAAAACACTTCATCTTTTCTACATAAAACCTAGAGATCTTTATATTTTTCACTTTTTATTTTTTTCAGCAGCAATATGTAGTGAGAACCTTCTTATTGACCGTTGGGATCATCATTCCAAAACATATTAAGTTCACAAAAAAATAAAACGTGAATTGACAATTTTTGAACCTCTACTCTCATCACACTTGTTTTGAATATGCTACACCCCTTTTCTACCTCTAAAAATTGGTGTATAAGGAACTCACATCATGCTTAACACAATGGTAAAAGAGTTAGACCTTGTGTAGTGCAAAATTTTGATACCAAGTGAAGTCCAAGTCTCCTGATCCACTGATCGCAAGGAAGAAAATGAACTATTTGCTTGACTTCAAACACTATAATCTTTCAATCCGTGCAATCAAAGTGTATGAAATTTGGTGAGCATGTTATTTAGTAAGTCTCAATTGAGATCCTACGGTCAAAAATATAAATCCTTCCTTGCTCATTGCACTAGAATCACCAATTTTGAAGTGTTTTTGGTGTGAAATTGTCATGGTCCTTCAGGGGTTAAGCATTGAATCTTTGACTGCGCCATCTTGGTCCTATTTAGATGGCTCATATGTAGAATGCTTTATTGTAAACTACATGCATGATTGTAAATTTTCTTATCTTTTGGTTTGAAGTGCAAAGAATGTCTATCTAGATGCGACATGAGCAACATTGATGTCTTTGTACAACATTGTACCACATTGCAAGTAGGAAGGGGTAGAAAGGGAGGTTCCAGGTGAAAAAGTGGAGCAGGCAACGACCATGCTCCTTTGACAATGAGTCATTTTCATAACCAAATTCATACTAGCATTTAATTCGAGAAAGTTAACATTGCATAAAAAAGGATTTACTTTATAGTTCATAAAGTAGTGCTTCCTTTACAATAGTATCATAGATGCATGAAAAATAACCTCCTCCATGTCAATTCCTTATTTCCTTCATACTGAATCCGTTAGCTCCTTCAGTCGAAAGACGAATCTTTCCAAAAAGACCATCGATAAATCATGCACACCGTTAAGCCAACAACACTACCACAACTTCAAACAACACCCTTCTCTCAACTATTGATATTAGAATAAAAACTTCTGAAGTTGCTTCAACTTAGTGAAATCTGGAAGCAGCTCAAATCCCTCACACCCAGAAATATCAAGGTGAACAAGGGACCAAAATTTCTGCCACCCTCTCTAAACGCTGCTTCAATGCTTCAAAACAAGGTGTTAAAGGGATCCCAACACTCCCTTGCTCTCTAGAGGCACCTTCAATGCTTTACACTCTGAAAGACAGAGCTCTTGAAGGGATCCCAATCCTCCCATGCTCACTACAAGCTCCTTTACTGCCTTACACCTTGAAAGATCGAGTTGTAATCCAATCCTCCCAAGCTCTCTCGTACCTGTCCCAATCAGAGAACACCCAAACTCCTTAGGACCGACGTAGACAGGCTCTCAATTTGATTACGCAAACTCCTTCGAACCGATGTAGGTGGGCTCTCAACTCCATTACCTGCACTCCTTGGATCCAACGTAGACGGGCTCTCAACTCGATTACGCGAACTCCTTCGAACCAACGTAGGTGGGCTCTCATCTCCACTACCCGCACTCCTTGGATCCGACATAGACGGGCTCTCAACTTCATTACGCGAACTTCTTCGAACCGACGTAAGTGGGCTGCCAACTCCATTACGTGAACTTCTTGGATCCGACGTACACGGGCTCTCAACTCGATTACGCAAACTCCTTCGAACCGACGTAAGTGGACTCCCAACTCCATTACGTGCACTCCTTGGATCCAACGTAGACGGGCTCTCAACTCGATTACGCAAACTCCTTCGAACCGACGTAGGTGGGCTCTCAATTCCATTACGCGCACTCCTTGGATCCGACGTACACGGGCTCTCAACTCGATTATGTGACCTCCTTCGAACTGACGTAGGTGGGCTCTCATCTCCACTACCCGCACTCCTTGGATCCGACGTAGACGGGCTCTCAACTCGATAACGCGGACTCCTCCGAACCGACGCAGGTGGGCTCTCAACTCCGTTACGCGCACTCCTTGGATCCAACGTAGACAGGCTCTCAGATCGATAACGCGGACTCCTTCGAACCGACGCAGGTGGGCTCTCAACTCCATTACCTGCACTCCTTGGATCCAACATAGACGGGCTCTCAACTCGATTACACAAACTCCTTCGAACCGGCGTAGGTGGGCTCTCAATTCCATTACGCGCACTCCTTGGATCCGACGTAGACGGGCTCTCAACTCGATTACGCGAACTCCTTCGAACCGACGTAGGTGGGCTCTCAACTCCATTACGTGCACTCCTTGGATCCGACGTAGACGGGCTCTCAAATCGATAACGCGGACTCCTTCGAACCGACGCAGGTGGGCTCTCAACTCCACTATGTGCACTCCCTGGATCCGACGTAGACGGGCTCTCAACTCGATAACGCGGACTCCTCCGAACCGACGCAGGTGGGCTCTCAACTCCGTTACGCGCACTCCTTGGATCCAACGTAGACAGGCTCTCAGATCGATAACGCGGACTCCTTCGAACCGACGCAGGTGGGCTCTCAACTCCATTACCTGCACTCCTTGGATCCAACATAGACGGGCTCTCAACTCGATTACACAAACTCCTTCGAACCGGCGTAGGTGGGCTCTCAATTCCATTACGCGCACTCCTTGGATCCGACGTAGACGGGCTCTCAACTCGATTACGCGAACTCCTTCGAACCGACGTAGGTGGGCTCTCAACTCCATTACGTGCACTCCTTGGATCCGACGTAGACGGGCTCTCAACTCGATAACGCGGACTCCTCCGAACCGACGCAGGTGGGCTCTCAACTCCGTTACGCGCACTCCTTGGATCCAACGTAGACAGGCTCTCAGATCGATAACGCGGACTCCTTCGAACCGACGCAGGTGGGCTCTCAACTCCATTACCTGCACTCCTTGGATCCAACATAGACGGGCTCTCAACTCGATTACACAAACTCCTTCGAACCGGCGTAGGTGGGCTCTCAATTCCATTACGCGCACTCCTTGGATCCGACGTAGACGGGCTCTCAACTCGATTACGCGAACTCCTTCGAACCGACGTAGGTGGACTCTCAACTCCATTACGCGCACTCCTTGAATCCAACGTAGATGGGCTCTCAACTCGATTACGCGAACTCCTTCGAACCGACGTAGGTGGGCTCTCAACTCCATTACGCGCACTCCTTGAATCCAACGTAGATGGGCTCTCAACTCGATTACGCGAACTCCTTCGAACCGACATAGGTGGGCTCTCAACTCCATTACCCGCACTCCTTGGATCCGACGTAGATGGGCTCTCAAATCGATTACGTGGACTCCTTCGAACCGACGAAGGTGGGCTCTCAACTCGATTATGTGAACTTCTTGGATCCGACATAGACGGGCTCTCAAATCGATGAAGCGAACGCCTTGGATGCGACGTAGACGGGCTCTCAACTCGATTACGCGAACTCCTTGGATCCGGACTGGGCCTACTCTCAATTGAATCATGAGAACTGCTTGAATCGAGCGAGGACCGGCCTTCTGATATTCGAGGCGAACCCCTTAAATTGACAGCATCAACATTAGCAATCTCCTCTCGCATTTGGCTATCATCCACACCATCCTCCGTCAGTCCACCTGTTACATTTGAGATTCATGTCCACACCTCAACATTTGCAATACAAACCAAAGTTAAAAAAAAACATGGGAGCTCATGAATTTTTAAAGCTGCAACATCAACAAAAGAATTCTACATTGTGTTGAGTGATCGTTACCTGTCATCAACCAGTATTTTATATACTTCAGCTCCCTACAGATCACACCGAATGTTGGACGCTCTTCAGGCTCATGACTCCAACATTTCTCAATCAAAGCCTTGAGCATAAGTGGACATTCACTTGGTTTGTGAGGTAACTTTGGACGCTCCTTGTTCAATATCCTCTTCTTTACCTCGCTTGCAGACTTATATTCATAGAAAGGTACACGACCAACCAGTATCTCATAGCACACCAGTCCAAAACTATAACTGTCCAACTTGAATGGATGTTTTGCCATGCCTCTTTCATTTCCATCCGACGATCCAATGACTTCAGGAGGCATCCACCTGTTGGTTCCAGTATTGCGAGTTAAGTCTGAAAATGTGGTATTCGTATCCCTTGCCTTTGAAATCCCATAGTCAGCCACTTTGACATGGACATGTTTATTTCCAACATTCATCACCTTCACATTCTTGTAGAGAATGTTCCCTGACTTCAAGTCACGGTGCACAATGCATTGATCGTGGAGATACTTCACACCTTCCCCCATTTGAAGCATAACGTCCACTGCTTCCAAGATTGGAAATGGAAGGGAATCACCACTATCCTGACACCTCTCGTCAATGAGCTGACTGAGATCTCCATCCATCAGCTCCATGATGATGGAACAATTTCGCGGGTTCTTTGTACAACAAAACATCGATGTGATATTAGGATGACATAATCGTGATAAGATCTGAGCTTCATGCTCGAACACCACGTTCTCTGGTCCTGTGAATGTCTTCATTGCAACCTGTGTTCCAAGCCACCTTGCCTTGAAAACAGTGGCTTGACCACCTGTCCCGAGCTTCTCCTCACGTTTCACCCAAGCAAACAAGTTGTTCAAAAACGTCCTATTTTCAAAGCTGGGATTACGGTTAATCTTCAAAAGTCTTTGAAGTAGATAACTGGCTAAATCTCGATCCTCACCATGTAAGGAATTCAGTGAAAGTACCACTTCCTCAATTAGGAGCTGGCCATCTGCAGAAGCTTTAAGTTCTACAACCTCTGCTTCAGATTTCTTCATGCTATCAACTTCATCCAATGTAAGGCGTCCAGAAGCTGCAGGATCCTCCCCGAAGGTAACCTCGCACAGAGCCAGATCGAAACCTAGTGATAAAACATACTCCGACACGTTTGTTAACACCATTGCAGCTTGGACCCATTTCTCTTTGCAGCAACCTTCCACAAAGCTCTCTATCTGCTTTCCCAAAACCATCAGGAGCTCGAAGATTTGAACCAAGTTGCTGCCGTCTTTTCTTGAAGTTGTTGAACCTTTCTTCCGTGACGTCAAGATGTCCGACCTGGCGCTCATAATGGCCATATAGAGCTTGTCATGTAAATACGCGCATTGATTATTGTTAAACTTAATCATAGCATACCTCTTCTGTACAGTCTCCGCACTCTCCTCCGCAACCTTAAGGTAACTCCAGATTAAAGAGCCCCCAACTATGCCAGGGGACATGGGACTCAGCACCTTCATGGGGCTCATCGGAGGCAGGGTGTCCACGGCGCTCTTCGGAGGCATGGTCAGATAGTCTGGCGGCATTCAGTGAACCTAGTAACACAAACAATGCAACGCTCTTCAAACACGTCTCATTCAAACCCTTGTGAACATCACTTGCTATGGTTTGGTTGATCTTCATGTCCAAAAAATACCCATTTCAAGCTCCACTCCTTGAACATCGCGAAAGCATACTGGCCACATTGAAAACATTACAAGACAATCAAGTCAATATTTCATCAACAGTGCACAATAAACTTCTCAATTCCACCGAACTCACTACACAATCCCTGACATCTCCCAAACCAAGACCTCTCACATGCGTCAAAACCTAATTGACGCCAGAGAGTGAAAGTAGTCGTACTGTTGCAACCATCCAGTTGTTGTAAGTAAAGCCAGAACAACAAACATCCCCACACAAGCCGCACCCAAACGTGCACAATCCGTAATGCAGCGCTAAGATTGTGAATCTCCATCGTTCAACACTTAAGCTATAGCTGCAAAGACGAGTAATACACATAACGTCCCACTCTACTATACATCTACATGTGAGAGTCGGCTAATTTCCCTCTAGCACAGCATACCAGTAGAATGCGATGCCTCGAAGAGGCTAACCTAGCCAATGATTTAGGCAAATAAAAACTTAAACAGAAGGTAATCCAGGATTCAAAACAAGGACTTCGACCAACGAAGAAAATCACTCCCTACTCCAAAGCTGAAATCTGTACCTCGGTATGTAGCAGCGTCGTGCTCACATAGAAGATGCTGTAGCTCCGTTACATCGAAACCCACCAATGCAACATCACAACACAAAACAAAAACCGCACTGAGTCACATCTCAAACCCGAACTAAGTCGCTGAACTGAACACGAGATTCCTCTTACAGACATCACTCTAACTCGAAATAGTCGGTAACACCTCATTCCTCGGCAAAAAGACGAACAAAACGCTCCGTGAAAACACACAAAACACAGAATCGACGCTCTTCTGCTCAAACTGTGGCGGAATTCACTGCCATTGGAAACCCACGCATCCTCTGCTGCTGTGAACTCTCAACGCTACCGATAAACAATGGCTGAAGGCCCCAAATTTGTCAAAAAAAATCCAAAATAAGCCTCTGGACCCCCAAAATAAGAGGGCCAGAAAAACGATCCCATGCACTTAAGATGGGCCCACCTCGGGTAACTCGCAGCAAGGGGGTCATTTGTGAACCATGTGCTGCGCTAACACAACACATCAATTACTACTCACACAATTCCACCTAAGTTTACACACAAATCTGGTGCCTTCTGTATCATGAAATCACTTCTGGTGTACACAGCTCCAGCATCATAACAAACGGTGTTTCTCTTCACATTTGCTAATTAGTTCATATTCATACAAACACCAAACAAATATGGTGGAGGAAGCTATTTCCGTGTGGGACCTATACTCTAAAATTTATGTTTAGTGTAGTATACACTAAATGTGAACCCATACACCAATTGCAAAGGAGGCATTTAGTGTAGTGACATAACCGTACACTAAATGCCAACTACTACACTATTTGTCAATTTTGGTAAATATAATAAAATTATTTCTTTCACTTGTGCACATTTAGTGTATCAATAGTAGAAGTGAAGAAAAAGGTCCAGAAGTCGAGGGCTGTCATAGTATCTCATCAGCAACTTTCAAATCGCCATAACTCACTCAGTTTTTATCCTAATTGGGCATATGAGGTGTTTTTTGGCATCTACAAAAAATGTAGATGCCAAAAAACATCTCATTTGCCCAATTCGGACAAAATTTAAGTGACTTATGGCCATTTGAAAGTTGCAAATGAGAAGAAGCATGGGCTGGAATGATTGGGGTTTTATTGGGATTTGAGCGAGGGTTGCATTAATGACATTGGCAGCTGACACCAATTGTCAACTTCTTTACAAATAGTGTACTAGGGTAAGTACACTATTTGTACCACTACACTAAACATAAATTTTAGTGTAGTGGTCTCATATACAATCACTTTTGCTTCCTTCCTGAGTTTCCTTGTGCTTGATTGTCGATCGAAACATTACCAGAACAGTGGCGAGTGATTGGTGGATGACATGAGTACAACTGTGGTATACTCTGCTAATAATTACAGAGGTCACAAGGATTCACTTCAATATTTCATATGAGAATCATAAAAAGCCATTATTCTAAGTAAAAAATGGATTGAAGGTTCTCATTTAACCCTTTAAACCCTAAAGGACCAAGGCAATTTTTCCTCAAAAACACTCAGAAACTGCCATTTTCAGCACATTCAACACAAAATGATACAAAATCATTTTTTTGAAAGTTTAACCGTAGGATCTTGTACTAGACTTGTATGAAAGTGTGCAGTGAAAACTTTGGTAAGTTTGACCGCACGGATTGAAAGATATCAGCCTTTGAAGTGAGACATAATCTCTTTTTGAGGTCATACTAAACACCTTCAACAAACTTCGACCACCTTCTATGGCAACTTTTTGCACTACGGGCCGTGACTTTATTACGTTAACTTGAAAAGTATCATATTAGGCACATGTGCACCAAATTTTAGAAGTAGAAGAGGTGTAGAAGATGTCCTAAAAAATCCTGCAATGCAACTATGTGCTGAGAGTCAACAATACACATTATATTTTGCATATATCATATCCTTCTCACATTTTTGACAAATTCTATTAAACTTCTATTGAATTTAGAAGTTATTAAAGTTTAGTGACAGTATTTGTGATATGTCACACTAAACTGCTACACTATTTGTATATGTAAGTGAAAATAAATTGTAACTTTTGAACCGTAAGTCGGAATTCTACGAAATTTGTGTCTACGCAAAGCTAATCAAAAGTTGTCCATTCTAATCAAAATCTCATATAATAATGCCTCAAATTGAGAACGTGGTACCTTACCCAAACTCAAAATGTCCCTCATGGGGACATTGGTCCTTTAGGGGTTAAGGACGGCGGAGGTGACCAGGCGTAGGAGAATCCACGAGTAGATACAACCGTACATTTCATTGCGATTGGTCTTTACAAACATCACGAGGTTTTACTCGTAAGATTCCAGCGCACAATTTCACCACATTTATTGGAAGCGCACATATCCAAGGAACTTAACGTAGGCCGTGGATCAAATAGAGATGAAGTATCAACCCACCGAATTCGCAAATTACTCCAAAAGTGACCACCTATGGGCCTCTCGTTCTTTAAGGGTTAAGGTTGTAAGATGGATATTTTTGTTGGTGTGGAGATCATTGCTACAAGTATGTTCCATGGCTTTATTCAATGGGAATAGTGTCCTCTCCTCCAAAAGTGCTCACAACACACTTCATAGACCAATCTTTAACAAGATGGTGATGGTGCCCGGTTTGGGGTGATGCACAAGCACTCTCTTAAAAGCTGCCATCTTTTCAATATAATGGGCCAAAACTTACGTAGGGTAGAAGGATAGACCGTTACCAATTTTTAGGATCATAATAAATTTTGTGGTTATTAGGAGTAAGAGCTGGAGCTTTCTCCCCCATCTCAATGATTATTTTCCATACAAGACCATAAGAGTTTTACTAGGGTGAGTGATTGTCTACTTTCCTTAACTAGTGCTTTATCTAAGTGTTTTTCCTAATATTGTGTGTATATTGGAATAAGAATTAGAAATTGTGGAATGACCTAAATTCCTAATTTATTAAGGTTGGCTGTGCAAAAATGTAGTTAATACAAAGAAAAGCATGGGTTATAGAATGGAACGTGTTGGATTATGAATTGCACATATCAATATTGGAGGAATGCATAAATAGAGTTCTTACATGGTCTCAAATTCAAACTAGGGAACTTAGGGCTAATGCACCATCCCTTCTATTCCCGCTAAAACACTACAAAAACATTTCTTCTCAAAGCAATGGGTTTATTATAAAGAAAATAATGTGGTTTGTTTTGGATATTGGGTCTCTCTAACCCGTAGAGGGCATTTTGGCCCTTGTGGCAATTGCTAATCTGAGCGGATTCCTATGATGTCCATTTTGACTACATATTCTTGAGAAAATTCATGAAGATATGCCGTAGTCTGAGCTTTGTGGGAATAGCATTTGTTTTGACATCAGACTTCTAGAATGAAAGTTATGGTATTCTAGGAGCAAGTTGTTGGATCCTTCTTTTTCAAACATCTCCAAAACTACCTTCTCCATATGTTGACCCCGACAAGACCAAGACTATATACTAAAACCACCCTAAACTGCAAGATGATACGTTGCAAGATCAATTAAACCCTAAGAGCCCAAGGCATTTTCCCTCAAGAAACACTCCAAAACTGCCACTATCGACAAGTGGCAAGATAATCTAATTTTTGAAGTAACATTTTGGATTTGTAATCATAAGACCTTAAAAAATACTTCTTTATAAACTTACCATTTTGAAAACTCGCCACAAACCACCAGATGGATATGAAGATTATAGCGTTTGAAGTCAAGAAAATGGTTCATTTTCTTCCCTGCGTTGAGTGAATTGGCAGACTTCAACTTCACTTGATGTCATATTTTTGCACTACACAAGGTCTAAATCCTTAACCATAGTGTTAAGCATGATATTAGTTCCTTATACACCAAATTTGAGCGGTGGATAAGGGGTGTCGCATATTCAAAACAAGTGTGCAAGAAGTGGAATTTCAAAAATTGCCAATTCATGTTTTATTTTATTTTTAACATAATATGTTTCAAAATGGCAATCAAAATTGTAAATAAAAATGTATTCACCACATGTTGTTGTCAAAAAGATTAAAAGTGAAAAATTTGAAGATTTCTAGGTTTTATGAAGGAAGAAGAAGTTTTTTTTGGTACCATGCCCGACAATGTGTGAAAATGTTTCACGTGGGTTAAAAAAAATTACACTAAAATAATTATAAAAAATTGACATTTTTAAAGAAAGTAATATTATCTATATGTATGAAAATTCTCAGTGTCAACCAAAACTTCTAGCAAAAGTTTTGGAGCTGCCCGGAGTCTCCAATTTGACTTTGAAGGTTAATAACTTTAATAAAATGAATCCAATTTTTTCAAAAGATTCACAAAGATCTTATCACGGAGTGCCTAGTTTAAAATATTTAAAAGGAAAATATTTTTTTCGAATTTTAGGAACCTGTCCAAAATGAAATACATCCTCCTAAGGTCATATGGGCTCTTAGGGGTTAAAACAACTTCTCACTATTTTCAACTGTAGAATCTTCAATCGAACTACTACAAGAAGACACACATAACATTTTGTAAACTCTAAGTGCACGGATTATGAGATACAAGCATTTGAAGAGTGCATTATGATATATTCTTCCCCATGCAAATAGAATCAACATACTTTGACTCATAATAATGGCATATTTGTCCACTACGCATTGCATGAATTTTATGGATATATGTTCTATCTTGTGCTAAGTCATTGTACACCAAAAACCACAAGTATTGGAGGTGTTTAGGATAAGAAAGACGGACTTGCAATGACTAGGGGTGTAGAAGATAGCCATTTACTTAGGAAAAATAATATTACCGTAGGTGAACCTCTAGTTTGGCACCTTAATGCCGAATAATTAGTTAAAGTGAAAAAATGACATTCGGCATTCAAAATAACAATAATGTTATTTTTGGAAAGAAATCAAAGACTACAATATTTGGCTTGCTTTGGCACCCATGGGGATTGAACTAAAGACCTTGGGATTCCAAATCCAAGTATTTATGGATGAAATGCCATGGATGAAGAATTTTCCAAGCCTCAATCCCCTTTGATGTCTCTCCATGTGCCAAAATCTGTAAATATACATTTTTTACAATTTTGGCATTTTCAAAAAATTATTTTCCACTTAATTTGGCATGGGCTTTTCTAATTAATTTATGCCGGACCAGAGGTTCACCTACGGAATATAAATAAGAAAAACAATTGTTGGATCTAAAACTCAAATGGCGGATAGAATCATTATGCCTCCTTTGATCTAGAGAAATAAATCTAACAAAAAAAATCCATAATCTTTATGCATTTTTAACTAAAGAAAATGACAGTTGCCAAGAACTTTTTTCCCTAGGTACTAGCCACAAAATGGTGCACTATATTGCTCTACAAGTCTACTATTCATCTCTACAGTAGTTTTCCCAATTGCCCCAAAACTTGGGCTTTTGATATTCAAAGCACCATAACTATTCCCTATAAGACCAACGAAAGACATTATCATTGTAAAGATAATCGGTATTCCTATTCTTTGTAAGAAATTCAATAATCAATCTTAAAATTACAGTTTTAGGAACCTACCCAAACTCAAATTGTCCCTAGCAAGTACAAAGTGTTCTTTAGGAATTAACTAAGGATGGTCAAATGTTGCCACATTGAATGGAAGAAATCAAATGCTTTTTCAAACAAGTTCCTAAGGCTACTATGATTATCTCTTTAAAGGATGCATGTCCGCAAAAGGTTTGGAGGCCTTTGATGCTTCCATGCTTTGTGGTTTGTGGCTCATTTTCCACAAGTCATTTCCATTCCCAAAATTATTGGAGGCTTCAATGCTCTCGTATGGATGGACAAAATTGAATGACATATTTGCTCTATGCCAAGGGTCTTGGAATAAGGTACCTAGGACATCCCAAAATCAACCAACTACCCAATACCACTCCTTTCAAACCTTCAAGATTTTTGAGGAAAAATGTTGCATGTCAATTCATCACTTTTAAATTCATTGGTCAACGCATAGTTCATGTAATTACAAGATACATTTTCTTACTAAAACCTAGGAAGGGTATAGAAGGAAGTGATATTAGGGGGGTTTCACACTAGGGGCCGAGCTCGAGGGGCCGAGCAATTCTAGCAATTTGATTGGCCTAGAGTTGAAAATCGGCACGTGGGCCTTCACACTAGGGGCCAAGGGCCAAGGGCCGAAGGGCACCAAAATGCTTACATGGCAACACTTTTTGAGAATTTTGGCGCCAATAGTTCGGCCCCTCGAGGAGAGTTTGGGTCCAACAAGAATAGAAACCCAAACTCTTGCCGAGGGGCCGAACATTTTCTCATTAAAATAATTTTAATAATTTTTTACAACTCCAAAACTCGGCCCCTCGGCATAGTTTGGTCTTCAATGGAGTTCGGCCCTTGGGCTTAGTGTGAAACGCCCCTTAGTTTGCTAGTCGATTTTGGGTTGTCTTACCTTATAACACCTAAAGGACCAAGACTATGTTTTTGAAAAAACAACCTCCAAACTATTGTTCATAGTGCCAAAATAACAAATTTACATCATATGTACATAATGTACTTGAAACAAATATAGTCATTGAAGAAGTTAGTTTCAAAAAATGAGAGGCGACGCGGGTGGGGGGTCATCAATTGATTTACGCCATTCTACAAAAATGAAGAGTATGTAATTCTTTGAGAGTAGAATAGCATATGTATGCTTGCAAGGATTCAACAAACAAGGCACTAAATGCTCATTCAACAAATAGGTTTTGATAACATATATGTACTTTTGTGCAAAACTTACTTAAATGCAAATTCCTACAACATTTAAGTTTTTAGATATGCACTTTAAGTCAGGTCTATTAGGGCATGTTAGGTTTATCACATCCGAGGAAGAAAAGGTTATTGATCTTTTATAGAGAAATAACAGAATTGGCAAATAGAAAATGCAATAACTATTATAGCCCTAAATATAACTTATGTGTCATGTCTCAAGTATCTGGCTCATTTGATCCAAGTAAGTGTGAAAGGAGCCCATGGTTATGAGAAATAACGCTGTCAAGCCACGTGAATATTTTCTTTTTATTTAATTGATAATTCTGGGTCTGGAGGAAAGTCTAAATTTTCAAGAAATCAAGTCGGTAGCAATTAGATCTAATTTGTACTGGTGGTTGAATGTTAGGCATCCCAAGGAACATGGTTCAATGGTCATTCTGTATCACATCACATAGATACAAGTTTTAGGAAACAAATCATAAGCTAGGATGCATTGTTCAACATCCCAAGCAACACCAACTTCTTTGATGCATACCTACTCGAAGACTGCTCTCGATACTTAACAAACTTTTATGTAAAGAAAGCAGCCTCTTCTCCGCTTTCTGGGAAGGCTCCGGGCATTCCTTGTCCGTCACATAGAAACAGTCTCACCAAAGTTTCAAGATGCCAAACATGATCTATCAATGACTGTTACCATTACCACTTTTCGAAGCTCTGGTCTAGAGTTACCATCCTTACAGACAATATTTGAATGTCAACTCGTTGCGGACATTTTTGTCACCAAATCATCACACATGGAATGCAAAGTAACTACACCCTAGAGTTTGCATGTTGATAAGATTTCATAGCAATCTACATGGTACCCTAAGCGTTGGTCACATAGTTAATTCACAGTAGAGAAGGTGATACCTGTGTCATGCCTATGTGATACACATGTGATACCTAGGTGATGTGCATTGTGTCTGAACCACTGTGATTTGGAAATGAAGAATTCGACAAGGAGGTCCCAAAATTGACCCATGCATGTGTTACTATGGTACAAAGAAAAGGGATCAGTCGTATCCTTTTAACGCCAGATGAAAAAACTTGGTTGAACTCTAGATGGTGGCTGGAAAAAGGTCCTGGCATTGCACTCCCGAAATATCTCTCTCAGCTCTTTGCAAATATATCATTTACAATTATCTGAGCTCGTGTCTCGGTAGGTCTGTGTAGAAAAGAAAACCCTGTTAGATTAGCAACACTTCTGGACCAATGTGTGCTGTATCATTCAATACAAGTCACGATCAATGTAAGAGTCCACACATGTGCACCAACAGCCATCTTTCTAACCGACTACTATTTCAAAGCAACACCGGGGAGCTTGAGGGTTGTCGTCCGATATTGTGAAGAATCAGTCCCTTCCATGCAACAAGTTCTGTAGGAGCATTCACTATGCTGAGCCACTCTTCTGACAAGTCACCCTCAAGCCTTTGAATGATAAAATGTCATGCCAATTGTGAGACCTGCCTCATTTGCACTTGCTAAAAGATATGCTTCTTTGTGAATGATTCTAGTTTCTTATATTTACAGTAAACTCCCAACTGTATACAAGCATCTAATACAACAACAATTTCATAACATGGAGCTTGGGTCAGGATAAATCTTCTCTCTTTGCAACAACAACATTTATTCTAACACTCATTACCCGCCTTTTCCATTACAATAGCCGCTAAATATAGCAGCATCTACATATAACATGGAGAATGAATGAGGTTGTTGTAGAGGGAGCCGACTGTATAGCAATGGTTGAATTGAATCAAACTTCTTCGATTCTAATTGATCAGGGGTTTAAGTAAATTATATAGAAATAATGGAAATAATAATTAGAAATATCAAATTCACAATCAATCTTGAAAGCATCCCATGTAAATAGCCATGTCCCAGCCCCTAACTAATGGTTTTCTGCCACCTCTACACAATTGGGCTACAATAGCATCATGAAAGTTGGAATTCTTACGTCTCATGATAGCTCAACATGCCGTCAAATCCACATCTTGTCCTCGCCAAAGCGCTGAATCTTAGGGCCTCTTTACATTAGAAACGAGAAGCCTTCGGCCAAACTCCACTTGGCACATTCTTGAGAGGCCAATCCTTCAGAAGCCATGGCCTTTGGGTGTGGTGTAAAGTGAGAGAAGGCCAAAAGCTCCAATGTTGAGCTTTTTCAAAATTCATCTTTAAATATATTAAATGATTGGTTGTGAGTTTTTTGGCCAATGGCCCCCTGGATTTATAGTTAGGCCCACCTCTTGAGGTAGGCCTAACTATAATTCCAGGGGGCCCTCATTATTATGCACTTTCGTTGCCACGGAGGACAAAAGTGTTGTCAATGTCATTTTCTCCTCTTTCGTCCCTTGGGCTGAAAAAATCGGGTGTAAAGTGACATTCTTTGGTCTTCTCGATTTCTACGCCTCCCATTGGCTGAAATTTCTCTCCTCACGGCCTCTCGCCTCAAGTGTAAAGAGGCCCTCAACAACCTTGTGCAAAATTCTCACATATGCAATATTTTTTTCAGAACATAAAGACTTCCCATAATATTTTAAAGAGCTGCTATATTTCAAACTACACATGATAAACGGTTTTGCAACATCTTTTGCCAGACTTGTCAAAACTCTTACAATGTTTGAACCTTGTCCTACCACAAGAGTCATTTTCATAATCTAGGCTTGCTTCCACATTACCAAACATAACAGCAGCGGTTGGATTGTTGAACAACTTCCATCAAGGGTTGGAAAGGAAGTTCAAAGTATGATAGGAAATACTCTTGTATTCCACCTCTAATTATGGGTTGCATTGACATTATGGAATGTTACGGTATCTTATCCCCGACTAGAGTTACGATAGAGGAAGAGTTGTTGTGCACAGAAACACCCATACCAGAAGAAGTTGATAGATAAAGATGTATCATACGTAAGGCTTAAAAGCACTATTTGATTACATCCTCACACCATCCGAGTTCAAATTGAAGAGGTGACACGAGACTATTGGTTAGGAAGAACAATATTATTCTCATAATGAAAGGGCGCTGTGAGAGTGATGCCCCTCTTTTGTGACCCTTGATTGGTTATCATTGAAGAAGTTTGGCAAAACTCAACCACTGGCATTTAAATATGTGGTCAAACCCCGTTCACGAGAAATAATGAATCTTGCCACTCCCATCGCTCTAAGGAGATCATTCCCCCACAAGAAGGAGCTGCTTACACATTACCATCCCATAATTGAGTGTTGCGTAGAAGCTCCAAAGCCTTCTCTTGTGATCATCATCATCATCATCATCATCGAAGAAGTTTGACATGATCAACTATCGATGTACCGTGAGGTAGCATGCAAGCAACCCCCGATTATGAAAACAACATGTGGGTTATGACACCATGGGTCGCTTGCACATTATCCCGAGCCAATAATTGATCAGAAGACGCCAGATTGTGGATTTGGGGTAATGTACGCTGGATGTTGTTTGGATGAAGCTGTCCCTGAATGTCTTGGTTTTGACTCGGTCATCAGAGAATTGATCAAGGACATGTTCGTTTGCTTGCTTTGTGAAGGACCTCGCTAAAATTTGGTCCTTGAATGTTATGCTACTTCAGAAGTTTGGGTTGAGGATCTCTTTGCCCCTTGAGCTTCGGTCCGGAGCTGTATGTATCGCAACTTTTCTACTCTGTAGAATACCAAATGTATACGAAAGTTTCACTACAACTAACTGTGTTGTTTTTCACTTACTATTTAGAGGATTTTCTAAGCGGGGGAGTCAGTTAGGTCACAAAGGACAAAAAAGTAAACGCTTTTCTGATTTTCAGTGAGTTACATTGAGTGAGTGAAGAGCGACACATTTGAATGAAAAACAGCAGGGTTCCTTGTCGTGCGGAATGAAAAACGATGTTGTTTGTAGTAGTGTTTAGCAAGACTTACACCTTTGGATTGAAGATGCTTCAACTAACATCTTTCATCTGAAGGTCATTTCAATATCGGAACCTGATCGTGTTCAAATATGACACCATACATGTAGAATACTGTGGTCAGCAGTGGGTTGCTGTGATGTTTTAAGGGGTGAATCTTTGACTGAGTCTCTTTCCAGCATCTCAAGCTCTAATTGTCTTCCTTACCAACCTGATGCTTTTTGGGACGGCTATTGGATACGACGGATTCCAGACTTTTCAGCTGAATAAATGCACGGCTTTTGGCTTTAAAGCGGAACTAGGAAATCCGAGGTTTTTGACTCAAGATTTTGAATATGACCTCCATCATCTCTCAATGAAAGATTACTGGTTTTTGCAGTCAGTGCACTTTGAATTCGTCTGGAGTATGTTCATGAGTGTTGTCGGTTTCAACACCTCGGTCATAAATTACTTTTAAATGTGGACCCTTTCTGGTTTATGCACCCACTTCAAGTATTCCTAATAATTGAGCCATTTTATAACATAATCCAAATATCATCTGAGGAAATTTCTTCCAAAAACTTAGAGAACAACGATTTGAATTATATTAGTACGAAGGTGACATCACCAAAGGGGTATGTTCTCACATACCATGCCATGTGGCACTACGGCATTGGGGGACACCTTGTTTTTATTGTACTTACAACAATGACGGTGGATGATGAAGGATGGGTCCGTTTGCAAGCTTTCTTGAATCTTGACCAAGTGCACTGCCACATCTTGATTATGTCCCTTGTTTAGGACTTTTGTGGAAGTGGTACTTGTTTGAACCAAGAGAACAAACACAATCAACGACTTAAGCGACCACACAAGAGGTGCCGCATGTACCTATGTCATTGCAAGGAGGGCTAAAAGGGATTAGTTTGCATGTACACAATTCTCAGGCTATGGGATGTGATTGGAACACCGCATCATGCACTTTCTTACCCGCATGAAATATTGTGTCACCGTTTCCCAAACAGATCATGTTGTGAGCAGTACGGTGAAGTTTAGTTCATGCTTGTTTGCACCTCTCAACTTTCTTTAATTTAATTGAAGGTTGACACATGTTAATAAATAGGGAAGTGACAACTCATAACATTAATTACCTAAGTCCAAAACAAGATAATGGAGTAGACAAAGGAAGAAGGATTCTATTTTAACTCTTAAAAGTCATAAGGTGCCCATGGTGGCCACAATATTCTAGATGTATGGTGTCGTATTTGAACATGATAAGGTTCACAAATTGGAGTGACCTCCAAATGAAAGATGTTAGCTGAAGAATCTTCAATCCGAAGTTGTAAGGTGGTTACTAAACTTTAATACATGTTTTTGTATCCTACAAAGTGAAATGCATGCATGTATATACGGTTGACGACTAACGTTTAAGGATTGAACACAGTAGATTGCAGACTTTATCAAATAAATACCTTCTTCTTATGCTCAACTATAGAAAAAGATGATCTACAATATTAAAAAAAAATACAATCCTAGTTATTGTTTGATTTGGCCTCAAATTTTCCACCGTCACAAAGGAAAAGGTTCCTTGAGCCAATGTATATTATTATGTATGACATATTTAACTAAATCTGGACTATGCAAAGTCCAGAAATTATGACCGTTGATCACATCTCCTGATGATTTGAGAAATCTCCAGATGATTCTAGTGTAATTCAACCAAAGATCTCCCGATGATGCATGTAGTCCAAAGTCCATAATTCGTTGAATTTTCAAGATTCAGCTAAATGATGCATATGTCTAAAAAATACTTAGAAAAATGAAACAATTTATATATCTTACACAACACGTTGATTATAAATTTTGGAGGTGAACCTTCTAGATCAAAAGGAGTTAATGACTTCAAGAGGCGAGGAGGTTGAATGATATCACAAGCAACTAATATTCAACAAAATATAGAAAAAATGATCACATGTGGACAATTTAAACTATAAATTCTTATTAGCAGCCAACCAATGCTTCTCCTTGTTTGCAACTTTCATATGGCCATGACTCACTCAAATCCTGAAGTATTTTTGCAAGAAATAATCCATGAACTTTAGGAATTGATTGTAATTGAAGGTAAAAAGGGGTGCCCTTTTTGTCACCTCCTAATTTATGATCTTACGTTTGTAATCGGGATCACATGAAATAGGTAAGTTAGCTTGGAAGAAATGTAGGGGAACTATTGGTCAATTCTTAGAGAACTTGGGGTAGAAGGGGAGAGCTTTAGCTTGCATTGTGAGGCCCAATAATAAACCTGCCATTTCTATTCATGCATTTCATTAAATTATGCAATAATAAAAAGTGCACAAGCAAGGTACCTGGAGTGTGGGCCATTAGAGCATGTCCAGTAGTTGCACATTTGAGGTCCATAAATTTGGCTTTTAGAAGGGCTATTTTTTGGCCACGGAAGGAAGTTGCAAGCGCTTGCCTTACTAGTGGTTGAAACCCCCTCTTCAATTGTTTTTGGGCTAATGAGAAATAAGAACAAGTAAAAATGACGTTAAAGGCAAGGACAAGGGTTTTCTATAATAGCCTCCTTCTAGAGTGGATCTCTAAGTTTAGAGGGACTCATGGAAACTTGAAAGTGTAGTGTGATTGAAGCCGTTGGTGAGGAATGTGTGAAGTGTTCCCTCGCTTGCTACGGTGGTTGTCCACATTTCAATGGGCATTTGAATGAGTTGTTGGCCATGTTGTTAGGCTGCAACCATCTCACTTTTTCTTTCACTTGTTATTTGTGTTTGAGAAAGACCTTTAGCAAAGTCAAACGAATTCATTTATTTTTGGAAAAAATAAACTAATAATAAATATAACACTGCACCATTTAAAGGCCCAAAAGCTAGCTCCACGGTCTTCAATGGAAAATCTTTCATTTTTCGAATTTTAATTTAATGATTTCTTAAAAAGAGTAATTTTTCAAAAAAAATAAATTAAACTTAGTTCAAACATTTGGATTTGATTTACTATCAAATCATAAGTATGATGTTTTTTTACATTATATGTAATACTTTATTATTATGCTATATGCTATGATTATTATAAAATAACTCTATGTCTTTGTAATAGATCCCTTAATTATCTATCCTCTTTGAACCAATATTTTAATTTCAATAATTGCAATGTACTCATAGATTTTCTTTATTTTTTAATTACGTGGAACTTTATTCCACTTAAGAGAAACAAAAAGTAATTAGACAAAGGGCACAAGACATTGGCAAGAAAAAAAATTCAATCAAACTTATATCTAGGGGCTTAAAAAAAATTGAGATGATAGTATATTCATAGATGCAATGACATCTCTACAAGACAAAGATATTAATTTAATATATAAACCCATATTCTTTTATAGTTTTTTTAATTCATAGCATTATTATTTCCTTTTCAGAAAGAAGAACAAGCAACTTCCATAAGCAGTGACAAAGATAAAGATGTGCACACAAAGCCAACCAATTGTATTGTTTTATCCAATCTATTCTGCATCGCTACACACACCATTGGGCATGGTGCCGGCCACGGCGTCAATTGCAGTGTCGGGCGGGATGTTGTTGTTGCTCACGTCCACACTGTAGAGTTGGCTAGCCGCTCGCCAACAAAAACGCAGGTGTGCGTGTTAAGTTCACAATAGCCGCAATTTTCGTAAACGTCGTAGTCTCCAATGTCGCATCAACTCATGATTGACTAAAAAATATGGAGTGCTACCAACTCCACGACAACCTCATGTGAAAAAGCTAGGTTTTGTCGTCCCAACATTTTTTGCCTTGAGAAAAAAATTGTGTGGTGGGGAGGTTGGCGTGAAGGAAAGCCCGTTCTTGTGAGCGGTGCGGCTACTCTAAGTGGTGACTCATGAAGTGACGATGGCCTTCCTCACGAGTCACTTGTGGACAAAAACATGTTAGCTTTCTCTTTCTCATTGAAAAGGTGCTCGGGTCTTGATCAAGCGAAGGCAAAATTGGTTTTGTCTGTCATGTGCCATGATTGACCAATCAAAGACCAAGCAGTGGAAAAGTGTGGTTGTCTGCAGCTTCTTCCCTTTCACTCCATGGAAAAGGCCTGCTTTTCCATGTAAACTATTCCTGTTTTGATCCCATCTCAAAGCATCACCTGACCCACAATGGTATTAATATTGTGCGTAAATACCATGTATCAGACAATAAAGACCACTCAAACCTTTTAACGACAAGACCTATATCTGTGTGACCACTTTTAGCTTCGCTCGTCATTGAAGGCATAACTTGAATTGAACTTGGGATAAGATAAGGTAAGCCCCCCTAAAACCGACAAGTTAAGGAATGTGCATATATGGAGAGAGGAGATAATTATACTATTATTTTTCAGTGATAGCCAATAGTATTACTATTTCAACCCAAGTGATTTCATATTTTTTCAATGAAAAATGAATTAGTTATGAATTTTCAAATTGTGCAGCCATGTTTAGTGGGTGGCCAGCAGTAGGTACCCCCATAACCAACGACCAAAAGTAAGGGTCTTGACTAATAGCAAACCTCCATTTGGAGCTCCATTGGTGGTAATGGGATGGAAGAGGGTTGGATATACCCCAATTTTGTAGGCGTTGGCTATGGGTTTTTGTTGGTTATGAGGGGCTTACCTTAGGTCTTGCAACCATGTCTTTAACATGCTCAAGAGTCTGCAAGTAAAGTTCTTCCTTTACTTGTGCCCCCCCCAAAAAAAAACACATTCAAGAGGCCAACATCATCGCTTCTCATGTGATTCCCGATTTTCACCACAATAAAACTATTTCATGAACTTGGTTAGAACTGACAATTTAAAGCCTGGTTTTCATGCCACTCAGTAAATCAAATATCCAATTGTTTGAATTATTTCATCATTTTTCGTTACTAGCGGTCATGACCTGGAGAAGCGAGGACCTTTGGAAAGTGAATCAGCAACCAAAATAGTTTGTATTTTTAAAAAAAAACATGGCAACCACTCATGTGCCACCACTAAAGCCATAAAAGAGATTATAGGATTACCAAAAACAAAGATCGTCCCAAGATAGTTTTGCGGAGGCTTTGTAAAAAATGCAATTTTTGATGTGTCACACATTGTGTTTAGAGGTGCTCATCGTACTTTCCATTCAAAATTCATCGTTGTGGATGTTCCAATCCTTCTTGCATAAGGGTTGACTGAAGTTACTTGACATATATCATTCATGATAAATCCAATATTGGATAAAACAAATCAAAACAAGCTGTCCTCTTTATTACAACCACAAATTTTTTTTAGTGTAAACAAGTGGTTTTTGTTGAATGATTTTGTTCCGGGCCCAAACATTATGAAATTCTTTCACACCACCCTAATCACGCAGCTCTAGAAATTTGCAAGTCAAGATTTCTTACTTTCCTTGTTCAAACGGCGGTCAAACTATCCAGAAGGGCCAAGCTTGGTCTTGTGTCTCTTATTTAATTGGAACATGTTATCAGATCACAGACAAATGACGCAACAAGTTACAACCAACTTGCGAAGTTTACGTAACCGGTACCCAATCAGAATCTTGTACCATTGAGACAACGGTTGGTCCATTGTAGGTTGTAAATTGTGAATGGGATCTTGGTTCTAGTATTTTCATGAATATGCCTCGTGTTCTAGATTCACAAATATGTATCTTCAGTGACCCACCAAATATGAGAAACGAGCAAAGCAATGAAAGTGAATGACAGAAAATGTGAATTTTATCTCTTTTCAAATGGGTTTCTATTTTCAATTGTAAGATCTTTCTTTAGGCCAACCAAAAAACATGTTTTCCAGATTTCATGAATGTTGACCGTATGGATTGGAAGATTAGAGTGTTTGAAATAACAAACAAAAGTTAATCTTTCTTGCATTAACCCTTTAATGCCCGGGTCATGTTTCTCCAAAACCAAGATATGTGCTGATTTTTTTCTTTGAACTAACTTTGATGGAAATATAATGCCTAGTTTTAGTATCCAACCTTACAAAATTGAACTCAAACCATGACCTAAACTTTGAGGAAAATTTGCACAACATCCAATGGTTGATAGAATAGATTATGGTGTTTGAAGATACCGTATATTGGTAGTGAAAATTGTGGACTTTGGAGGGTATACTACTGTATCCAATAATAGATTTATACAAGAATTTTGTACTTTGAATAAAAGAGGTCCACATGCGCACTAGGTTGATAGCTTCCCATTGACATATCATACTTGAAGAAAACATCTATACATGATTATTGATGATTTTAAAAACTTTTGTCTACTTAATTGTATACAAAAATGTTCCAACCTTATACAAATTCAAATGGAAGTTTTGTATGCAATGTGAGAGATCAACAATCACAAAACAATGAAGAATCTTTGGAAGACAAATTTCAATCAAAATGGAAGACCAAAATCATTTTGCATGTGCATGAAGTACAACATAGTATGCAGCATGGTATTCATTGTATTTTAGTGTATTTGATGTATTTCAGTGTATTTGATATATTTTGTGTTGTATTCCTCGCTTTTCTAGGAGTTCTATTACTCCAAATCATGATTTGTTTTTTGCACGAGTCTTCATGTAATGTGTGCGCCAATCCGAGCTTCACACTTGACAACGTAATTCCTTATGAATTTCATGCAAATTGAGTATTAACACCTCTAGAGTCCCATTTTGGGTCTCGCAGGCACTTCACGATTAAGAAACTTGTGAGGGGGAAGCAGTTCCATACTACTACATTTTAGTCCGGTGGGCATTGATTTAGTGGTGGAACAAACAAACACCCAATTCACCCCGGTCTCCTCCGATGACCAAAGTTCCTCTTCCTCTTCTTGCATGAAGAGGATCAACAAAGTTTTACTTCCATTGCACAAATTTGAGATTCAATGTCAAAAAAAATTCATCAAGTATAAAAACTTATAGCATTTACACATCACTTACGGTGCTTAACACTAAACCGCAATTTTAGTGTATGGCCAAATTTTTGCGAACCTAATGGTCTAAAAATAACTGTCACGGCGTATGATGTGTTGATTCCTTGTGCATCACTTTTTGAGAAGCGGTGTAGCATACTGAAAACAGAGAGGCCCAAAAATTACCATTACAATTCTTATTTCTTAGTCTCTTGTAGGATGAGAATCCAAATGACTAAAAAGAAGGTTTGTACTACATCTTCTAGTAAACGGGAAAAAGAACTAGTTTTTTCTTTTTAAAAATTAACATTTGGTTAGAAAATATGGTTTTGTTCTAGCAATCGTGTGATAATGACTTGGCTCAAAATCATCATACAGAAGTCATCTTATTGAAACTTTTGGTGACAGCCCCCCGCCCCTTTGCAGTAAAGGTTCTCTTTGCTTGTGTCAAAAAAAAAAAAAAAAAACTTTTGGTGACCGTACAAATAACTCTAATAATAATTCTAATAGAATCATCCATTATCAAAACTTATTAGTGGCACAGAATGAAGATGCCATAGTAGAGTTTTCCTGAAAGTGCACCCCGTCTCTCCCCTCCCTTTGCAGTAAAGGTTTTCCTTTGCTTGTGTCAAAAAAAAAAAGAGAAGAAAGAAAGTGCACCCCGAAGAGGAAAGCCAGTAGGAATAAGACAAAACTTTTTTATGCACGAGAATAGACGTCCAAAAATCTCATGCTCCCATTTTCTGCACCAATGAGATGCATAACAATCAATGCTCTTGGGTCCTACCCCATGCAAGCTAGAGCTCCCCCGTAGTACCCCAAGTTCCCCAAAAGCTTAACAAGTGGTTCCCCCACACCTTTCCCAAGCCAAGTCACCATGTGCAAGTGGTCCCAGCTACTAACATAAGACCCTAAGATTCGTGGTGAAAGATCCTTTACTTTCAGGAAAACTCTAGTGAAAGTATCTATTCAAACCAGAAAGAAAGCAAAAAGGCGCTCCGACACTCCTCAGTTCCGTTAAACAGATAACATAAATGGTATGAAAAAGGGGAAAAAAAAGAAAAGAAAAAAGAAGATAAATACCCCAACAGTGGATAAGGCATACAAACTCCGCATGTCGGTAACTGGGTGCCGTGGCTGGACGACCTGTTCCATGGAATTGGTGCTGCGGTCGACGCCACCCATCACCGATTCCACGGAACTGTCTGACTTTCCTGTTCCCAAACCTACTTTTCGGCTGTTGGATATTTATTTATACTACTAAAATCATAATCTACACAGTGAACCACGCAACGATCAACCACGCATGCAACCGTGCAGTGAACTACATAAATGTTGCAGTGGATTGCATAGTCAATCGTGCAATGAATCTTGTTACCTTTTTTTTTATTGATAGTTTGTAATATAAGTCTACATTAAAATGGTTGGACTAATGCGTTGCAAAGCAACCGCCAATTGCTAGTTTATGGGGAAATCCTAAAATATCACACTCTTTGTCCTAGAATTAAGCTCCCATTTGACTCTTCAATGTTACAATAAGTCTTAGTTTTTATGAGTCATATGGGCACATAAATCTTGGCATGTAGGGAGTTTTTCTAAAGTGATGCAAGGATACTAAGAATTTTGACCGCTTTTTCTCCATTTTCACTACACTAAACATTGAATACAATGTGGATTCATTGGTAATGTGGGTTTCAATGATGTGGACCACATCATTGTTGGTTTTGGAACACAATTTGATGTGGATACATTTCAACATGTGTCATGCCACTCTTTGCCAACACATAGCCACTCACTACGGCAAATATATTCCACTCCCAATTGCTTGCCGCCACCTCACCGCCGCTTGCCGCCACCTCTCCATAATCCACAAACTTTTGTGTCAACAATTTTGAAACATCCTACACTATTTTATGAGGAACATGATTTGATGTGGATTGAGAATTGAGGTGGACCACTCTAATTTGCGTGCACTGGAATTAGTGTAGGTATTTCAAAATAGTCTGGCCCACACTATTTGTAGTGTTTGGTGTAGTTGAATTTGACATTAGTTGTTATGAGTTTTCAATGATTAGGTTGTATTATTTCTAAGAGGAACCGCACCGCTCACCCCAACGGGCACTCTACTTATGGTTACGATGAAAAGCAGTTGTTGAACCTTCCCACAATAGATTATTACTCCATGCCAAAGTGTATCAAGACGACAATAAGAGGTCTTTCTAGGATAGGTTGGTGTGGAGCGTGCAGGCATGACAAGAGAGCGTTGACGAACATGGTGGCTACATGTGGAGAAGGTTGGAATGTTGTAGCAAAGGGGAGGAAGGGGAGGGCGAGACATGGTGGCCCGAATCCTCTTTAGGATACTCTACAGGGATTAAGCTACACTAAAGATCACATTTAGTGTAATGCTCAGTAATGACTTGTAAATGCGATAAGTTTTTACTTTAAGTGAATATTTTTACCAACTATGTTTATAGTGATCCTCTTAGATTTTTGGGGGTTTTTGGGATGATAATGAGGGTTAACGAGTAGCTCCGTGAAACCTGGTGAGGAGGGGTTCTAGGTGTTAGGCGCAAACACGAAGCACAGAGCAATGAGGGTTGTTGGGTCTCATTGCAAAATCCCGATGTGCACCTCGTTTTGTTGCTTACAATGTTTCTTAGTTGTGTAAAGTGTTGGTAGGGATTGTAAGTTCTGGATCTATTATCAATAGTTTGCATGGGTTGAGTTGCATAGGTCTAGCACTAGTATGGGAGAGTAGATCTGAAGTGGGGCTCTGTGTTGGCCCAGATCTAGCTCTAGATCCTGCACTACCCACGTCAAACTTGCACAATTAGATCTAGATCTAGATTTCATATCACAACAAGAAACACCACACTTACCCCCCCTCCTTAACCTGGATACAAGCACATATACATGAGGATAGACAGCTGCCCACAATGCGCACAAGGCCAACACCAAGAAACAAGATCAGCTCACAAGCTCCAGCACTCTCCAGGCCCAGATAAGTTACTCATATGCACTCAGTATTTTGAAATGTTTTCTTCCTGCCTTTATAGACTAGATGGAAACATTCTCGTAGTTGTTGCTGCTGTTACACTTATGGCTAATCTATATCACAAGAAGACACCATGCGGCTACAGTCGAGGAAAACTTGCACAAGATAGGCAACACCAAGCAGAGAAAAACAAGCTACGAAGCGTCGCTTGGTCCAAACCATACACTTCGAAGGCACCTGCAGCACCAGTACCACACACACACCAAAGCCCAATACTCAGAAAAGTCACCGACAGGCGCACAGGACAAAGCGACAACTTCAACAACACAGCACAGTACCTGGCCAAGGTAAGAATTCATACCTCCCACCTAACCACCATATGTTTTCAATCAGCTGCCACCAAGAAGATGAGCGCCCGGACCCCGAAGAGCACTCCAGAACTTGCAACCCCAAAGAGCACACCAGAACCTGCAACCCCGAAGAGCACTCCAGAACCTGCAACACCAACAAGGCAATGGAGTCAGCATTCCAAGCTCAAACAAGGCAGCCTCGAACACAAAGCCTCGGACACTCAAGTCGACACGACATAGACACCCTCCTCGGACAAGGCCGCAAGCAGTAGACGACAAGCAACCAGAGTCCGAAGATATCCACAACATAGCCAGCACTCCGACACCAAGCGGGACGTCTTCGAACACACTCAAGACAACGACACAATACCACCCCCCTCAAACACGGTAAGTATCTCCACTTTCATACTAATCCCCACCTGTTGTTTCTCCCCTCTCACCAGGGTAAACTGCATCCTCGACGGCCGAGAATCAAGAGGGAATTATGCACGAAGACAAACACAGGCAAATCAGCACCCCGGAACTAAACAAGTTGATACCGAAGGTACATCATCGACTCAAAACAACATTACAAGATCGCCCTCATCGGCCAAGGTAAGCACTTCCATTCCCCTACTTATTAATATTTGCTTTCTCCCTCATTTCATTAGGAAAGGCTGCATCTTCTACCGATGGACAACAAGAAGGAAAAGAACACGAAGACGAATACATCAACGACAGATCCACAAGATCAAGCAAGACGTCACCAAATACATTACACAGAATACTCAAGACAAATCCACAAGATCATCCTCCCCGAATCAGGTAAGCACTCCCATTCCCATATCAATTAATATGTGCTCCCTTTCCCCTCTCAACAGAAAAAGCTGCAACCGTTACTGCCGGACGACAAGCAACAAAATACGAAGTCGAACACAAAAAAATCAGCACTTCGAGACCAAGCGAGAGGACACCAATCACACAGCACCAAACATCCAAAACAACGCCACAAGCCTACCATCTCCAGTCAAGGTAAACATTCTCACTACACTACTAATCATTGCTTGCTCTCTCCCCCCTGTCACCAAAAAAGACCGCGACCTCCATTGCAGTACAACTAGTAGGGATATCACACGAAGACAAATTCAGCAAAATCAACAGCAAAGTCAACACTTTAAGATCAAGCAAGGAGACAGCATATACACAGCACTGAACACCCAAAGAAGCAACACAAGATCAACCTCCTCGGACAAGGTAAGCACTCCCACTCCCTTTCTAACCAATACTCGTTTTCTCCCCCCTCTCACCAGGAAAGACCGCAACCTCCACAGTCAGGACACAAGTAGCAAAAGAACAAGACTGCAAAAACAACAAGAGCCGCAAGTACCAACAACATACAACAGAATCCAGCACCAACATCAACATACGACAACACCAACCGCATACTTCCGTCATGCAGCTGAAGATCCCAGATCCAACTCAGTTTACAGATTGATTATCACTCAAGCTACCAAGACAACAAAACGGCTTCTTGATTACAATGGCAACAAAACCAAGATCAAGACTGAACGAAACCCTAACGCCGAAAGCTCCAAAAAAAACCAAGAGAAGACAACAAGAAAAACGGATCTAAAACTCAACCGTCAAGATCAAATCGAACGACGAACACCAACATACAACCCTAAACACGCAATTAAGCAATTATGCACTTGGCCATATAAAAGTGCACTTGGGTACAACGGCGGCCATTGCGAACAAAAGTGGCAAAATTGCAAAAAAAAAAAATAAATCAATGAAAAAAAATGATTTCCAAAGAAAAAAAATTGAGCTTCTACAACAATATTACGTACAATCATGGTTGTTAATATTGAAAGCGGTTTTTTGGCATTTTCAACTAATTTTTGGTGGCCCCTCGTTAATACTAGATAAATCTGTATTTAATATAGTTTCACAATATTTCAAAGATAGATTTGAAGGATTGTAGTATACAAACCGGCGTAATCACAGAAAAACATAGTTTATGCAAGGGTTGGCAGTTGATTAAAAGATATTCTACGTAGTATATAATGCATACAATGGTGGAAATTAAATATAGATTCTTCTACATCTGGACTTAGCACCAATAGTAAAATTACCTTTACTCTATAGGATTAATGACATAACGTCTTACATCACCCTTAGAATATACTACTCTTACACGTACACTATATATCAATTACCATACACAACTAGTATACTCTCATAAAGGCACACTATCTACTCTACAGAATTTAGGGCTGCTTGCAAACGGTCGTCATCGATAGCTTCGGTTTGCATTGCAATATATTGTAGGATGTGAGCCTTTGCCGATTGAAGAATGCGAATCCTGCTTTCAACTTGCACTCCAAATACATTGCGCTTTCTCCACCCGCTCGCCCCAGACATGGTTCTTTCCAGTGTGTCTACCCATGAAAAAATGCATGAATCTTTCTCTACCCAACTATGGCTCTCCCCAGATGGCTCCCAGAATGAATCCATGCAATTTGCATACCGTTGTGCAGAAGACCCATGTCCATCAGCAACCCCCCTTTGGATGATGGGCCAATACCAACAAACCTTAATCTTAAGTCTCCATCGGTTTTTTCCTTCCTCAATCACTTTTCCCACATAGAATGATACACCGCCTTCTATCTCTGCTTGATCAACACTCAAGGCTACAAACTGTCCACAATGGATATCAGATTGTGGATTAAATGGTGGAAATGGGTCGTGATTACCTTCATACATTGCTCCTTCTTCGGCGCGTTCCTCAACATAGTTGCGCTCTGTTTGTTGTGCCCTACGCACTGCTTGATTAGAGGGTCTTCCTCTACGAGGACCAAAGTATCCTCGAGCCTCGGCATTTGGAAGCATGGCCACTACCTGCTCTACAACATCTATCTCGCGATTTTCTTCACTTGCACCATCCATTACATCCAAAGATGCGCTCCCTGTAGGTCCGGTGTTGGAGAACTCTGAAGGCCAAAACGGTGAGGAACGATGCTCATTGCTACGATCTTTGTGTGGAAATTCAGCTAAATAGAGTTTCAATCTTTCAGCCTCTACTTTTGCCTCACGATTCTTGTCCTCATGCTGCAACCTTTGGATGCACCTTTCTTTATATACAATGAAGTCATCCAACGCCTTCAACTCCCGTTCATCCGCTCCAAATACTTCCGCAAACGCTGGTCGCTCATCCCTACTTGGCAACGACCTCAAAGTTTTCGTCCCTGCCTCCGGTCCCCATGGATCCTTGCAATAATGCTTGTGTTGTACTCGAACCACACGAGTCCCTTCTCGATTGTCCATATAGAATCGCATGTGGTGCGGAAATGTTATGCCCACCAATGAATCCTGACCTGTCAGTAAGTGAGGAGTTATAAACAATTTCCAATCCCATACATTCTCTAGCAGCCGGGCGCTAACAAATGCCTCTGTAGGGGATGTTCCTTGTTCTATAAGACTCATCATTTCCTTCAACGAATCCACGTCCGACCTCTTCAACGTATTTGAAATACAACTGAAGCGTTGATCAATATCTTCGTGTGTATGGCCCACTATAAGAAAAGATAGTTCCACCTCCTGAAAAAACCCCAATCCCACCAATGTAGCACATAGAGCAAACATATAAATGTTTTTGTTCTCACGCGTGCAGTTGTCGGCCTGAATCCGCAATGTTGGTGGCAAAAAGCTCCTCCTCCGCAGCACATCTCCTATCACGTACAACAATGTACTTACGACTTGGTTGCTATCGTGTTTGTGGTGAGCCCCGAACCACACGTCGCAATATAAACCAATCCCATGTACAAGAGCACCACACAGATGGGTCTTCACAAATCGGTGTTCAATATTCTTCACAGTCTGACGCATCCTCGGTACCATGGTCGTGTTTTGGTCCATGCCATCCACGATGATGCACATGTACAACTCAGGGCTAATATAACACGACCTCTTGAATATCCAATAATGCCTACGTTCTTCCATCTGGTTGCGTAGATGCAACATAAACAACTCCTTTATCTTTATCCTTGCATCCGCATTGGTGGTTCCTTCCATGGCACATTTATACTCCCAACAATGATAACACTTTGAGAATCTCGAGAATGGAGGTACCTGAACGTGGGGATACTTGATGCGCCACAACCTCCGAAACGAACTCATAGAAATGGTTTCTCCATTACAAATTCTCTTGACCTCCTCGTTCACGTAATTGAATACATCAAATTTGGCTGTATTCATAGGAAGGAGAATGAGAGGCACCACTTCGTTGTCACTCTTACGGCGAATACAACGATGAGGTTGAGGACAACCAGCTTCATCGACAAACGATTTAAAGCAAGCCTCTGCTGCAGACATTCTAGTACTCTCTCTTATCGGATCTGAAAGGGTATTGCCGTGAATCGATGTCACTCTTCCATATATTAGACAATCCTTCTTCAATTGCTTAAAGCGCCTCTGTGAATATCCAACCCCAAGAGCGTAGCAAGCATTGCAAACTTCTTTCCCATCTAACTTTGTTACAAACTTGTCTCGACGAGTTCCTTCCGTCCTTGTGTAAAAAGAAACCAGCATCTGTCTCATCCACGTACTTCGAACTGAAAACTCATTACCCCATGCATTATATCGCATGTCCAATAGATACCTTGCTGGAACGTCCCTCAAACAATTGCGTTTGCATCCTCCTTGTGCCATTGCAATTTGCACGCTTCTAAGCGATACCTTAGCTGGTGCAGCTTCTGTCAATGATGGCTCCCTTGAATGTCTCCTTCTCCTATTTTGCATAGAATATGGACGACGTGTTGGTCTAACATAAGCAAATCCATCTACATGGGGTAAATCTTGGATACTCGAGGGAGTAGATTGGGAAAACGGCGAATTTTCATCTATGGCGTTTGAAGCATGACTACTACGTCGAGACCTCTGGGTGGATCCTGATGTGTTGATAAACTCAGGAAAATCAAATTCTGTGGCCATCACTTGTGTAGGCGCTATCTGTGATCCAATGTCACCATGGACACCTGTGATATCGGGTTCTATAACCACTACACGTAGCAAAGACCGATGCCAACGAATGATCAAGCCCACACACATGCCAAGGCGTTCTCCTACAATCTCTCCGGTCCAATGCAATGCATTATCCACCCTAGTGATACGCACCGCCACCTCGAATGGGAACAACTTTGACCCATTCAACTCCATGCCACTTTTCAATGCATGCTCCCTGGTTGCTAAGCCCACCACATCTCCTCTCTCAGAAAGTAATTCTACTACCGTTTCTAATTCAGATGTCATGATATCAACAGATCTCTGTTGAATTTGCCTTGCACGTGCTGCTCGTACTAATCGGGCCCCCACAGAGCTATTGGAAAGCATATTATCCCTTTGAATGTGTGGCCGTATCGAAGGAGTCTGAATCGTGCGGCTCTCCATTATCACTATTCAAAAAATAGGAACATTATGGCTGCACATTAGTCAAAATACATGTACTAATTGTTAACCTTTAAAGCACCATTCATCTGATAAAAGATATGTTTCTAAACACATATTTACAGTTCAAAATATGAAGATGATATTGGACCTTTTGATGAATCAAGTTTGAAATAAAAAAATTAAGAATTTTTAGAGCATGAACTCCTTGCACAGAGTCTTTAACCCTGAAGATACAATGACAGTTTTACACCAAAAACACTTCAAAATTGTTGGATTCCAGCGCAATGAACAAAAAAAGAAACAAAAACTTTTATCTCTACTTTTGACCGTAGAATCTCAATTAAGACTTATTCAATAAACTTTGACCGCACGGATTGAAAAATTATAGTGTTTGAAGTCAAGCAAATGGTTCATTTTGTTCCCTGCATGCAGTGGATCAGCAAACTTTGACTTCACTTGGTGTCAATATTTTGCAGTACAGAAGGTCTAAATCCATAACCATCTTGTTAAGCATGATGTTAGTTCCTTGTACACCAATTTTCAGAGGTAAAGAATGGGTGCAGCATATTCAAAACAACTATGCAAAGAGTGGAAGTTTGGAAGTTGTTAATTCACAGTGTCATTTTTTGTGAACTTAATATGTTTTAGATTGGTAATTCAAATCGTCAATAAGAAGGTTTACACCACATAATGTTGTGGAAAAAATAAAAAGTGAAATATAAAAAATTATCTAGGTTTTAATTGAAAAACAAGAAGTTTTTTTGGTACCTTGTCCAACACCGACTGACAATGTGTGAAATGTTTGACTTGGGTTGGTATGCTATTTTTCGCCAAAAACAAGAACTTATTTTGACAACATCAAGGGAAATTATATTACTTGCAAGTACTGAAAATCTCACATTCAACATAGTGTCTTAGCAAAAGTTTTTGGACGTGCTCGACTTGCCTACTCTCCCCATTTGAAATTCAAAACCCTTAATTGTTTTGATCAAATGTCCAATTTAGGTAAAAATTGT
The DNA here is from genome assembly GCA_963971425.1 of Bryoerythrophyllum caledonicum. Lineage (NCBI taxonomy): Eukaryota > Viridiplantae > Streptophyta > Bryopsida > Pottiales > Pottiaceae > Bryoerythrophyllum > Bryoerythrophyllum caledonicum. The sequence goes on from OZ020515.1 coordinate 3,497,666, forward strand.
TTTCCCACTAAAGTCTTCGTAATGCCTTTCTTTAGAAAAATGATCAAAGAGAAATGGTGGAAATTGACACCATAGGAACTTGACCGAACTTTCAAAAAGCCCATTTTGGACACTTGATCCTTTAGGGGTTAAATATGCTACACCTCTTCTGCATCCCTAAACATTGGTGTAAATAGAACTTGCGGTTTTTTTTGACATGATGATAACGAATCTAGATCATGTGTGATGCGATTTTTTGAATCCAAGTGAACTGAAACGAAGGGAATCCACTGAACTTAGGGAAGAAAATGAACCATGTTGTCTACTTGCTATTACCGACACCATTGGAACTTATTACGATCGCTAATAACAAAAAAGTTTCTACATCCACATAAAGGTTATTCTACAAACAACATAGTATAGAAAATCAATCAACAATCAATCTTAAACTTGTATAAAAATAAATGTTTACCTCAAGATACGTTGCAGGTGTTAGCGGTATACACACAGATGCTTGATGGCGTTCAACATTTAATCACCATTCCGTCGTTGTTGAACATGTTTTTTAACCCTTCTCACTTTACCTACACCACATGCATAAAATTTATACGGTAAACTATGCAATAAAACCTCCTAAGTATCATCGTATTACATATACCCCAAAATTTTAATAAAATATGTAAAAAATTTAAACATAAGGAGGAACAAAGCAAAAGGTCCAAAGTTCAAAAGTCAAACTTTGACTTGTAAACTTGAGGCACAAGGTTCCAACATGGATATAAGGTTTCTATGCAAATCTGGAGGTCATTTCTCTTCCCAGTTTCTAAGGTGAGCACTCTTGCATTCAAAACCTTAAGCCATGTGCATTTTTACTCCATTCACTAATTTCTGTCAACTTTGTGTACTGTGTAGATTGAAGGAAATTTGCCATCGAAGAGATAATAGCGAATTTGGTAAGCTTCTAACTTTGTTTCAATTCTGCATAGAGGGAACTCAGGGATAGGTACATGATGATTGAAGCTCAGTGAGAGTTACGATAGAGTTAGGTAAATACCAATTTCTGAATACACAAATGAGGACACCAACTTCAGTATGTACAAAATTGCAACGTTGAATGAATACACATACAGCAGTCAAGAACTAGTAAGTTAAACCTTCGTTCAACTGAAATAATTACACCAACACCATACAAATTGAAGTCAATGTGAAGTTAATAATATGGCACTAAATCCTTAGTACGGCACATCACCGCACAACCTGAAACCCTAGCCGCCACACCTAGGCACCCAAACCCTAGTCGCCGCACACAAAACCTAGCCGCCGCAACTAAACCCTAGCCGCCGCAACTAAACCCTAACTGCCGCAGCCGCCGGTCCCACGAAGTTCACGCGACACCTGATGGAGTAACCGTGGACTAGAGGTGTGCGCGCGCACACCCCCAACTGCTGCTGCTCCTGCACCCACCCAAAAACGCCTTGCCGCAGCGAGAGCTGCGATTCAAAATCTTAGGACTCGGGGCGCCGCGCAAGCGCAGGC